>JAOQMS010000005.1:40865965-40878026 GCA_027563885.1 Erythroxylum longipes | reverse complement strand
TGTACAGATATTTTCATGTGCAAAAGTCACTGTTCACAAATGCATGAGCATGAGATGTGTTTTCCTAATTTCTCACGTGTACACATTTCTATAATTCAACCCATTATATGGAAACGGGATGTTACAATTTGAACCATAGGTTAAGCATTGATTTGGTGATACAACTTCTTAGTTTGAGCTTTTCATAGTTTATTATAAACTTTTATATCAATCAAAAGGATGTGTCATTTCATAAACTGCTGAATATACTTAAGATTAAAGAGGGATCCTCTAAGAAGGAATCTAGTTATGTCCTTGTAGAGGATTCTTCCAAGAGAAATGAAAAGAGCTCTAAGAAGAATAAAAATAAGAAATATAAGGCTTCTGCTAAATTAGTAATGCCAAAAGATGACATAAAAAAAGAACAATGATAAAGGCACGTATTTACATTATTGGAGATAATGGACTAGAAGAGGAATTGTAGAATTTGTCTTGCTAACTAGAAAGATAAGGTGTGAGGAAGCTACTTCTTAGTGTATATTTACGATTGAGATAAATCTCTACTTCTTCTTATATATTTATGATTGAGATCAATCTTTTTACTTCTGTTTCACGTTCTTGGGTATTAGATAATGGAGGTGGTCTCACGTTTGTAATAATATGTAAATGTTAACAAAAAGTAGAACGTTAAGGAAAAGCTAATTGGACTTGTAAGTTGTCAATGGAGCAAGAGTTGTTGCATTAGCTGTAGGAACTTGTAGAATATCTTTGCATTTAGCCTTGAACTAGAACTAATTAATTGTTATTATGTTATAGTTATTATTAGAATCATCATTTCTATTTCTTACTTAAATTTGAATCGATTTGTCTTTATTACTAACAATAAGAGTGATTCTTTTTATAAAGATGATGTTTATTATAGATTTTGATTACTTACAAATGGTTTATATGAATTAGATCTTGAAAGTCCAATCCTTAACATAAATAGTAAGAAAAACAAAGTGACCACAATCCATCTTATCTATGGCATTGTATATTATGTCATATCAACGAAACTAGTATCTCAAAGTTACATAAAAAAGGATATATGGATCCTTTTAATTGTGAATCATATGAAACTTATTGATTTTGTTTTTTGGGAAAGATGAATAAATTATCCTTTAATGGAAAGCGAGAGTGTGCGAGTGAATTACTAGAACTTATATATTCAGAAAATTATGCCCTATATCAACTCGCACTAAAGGTAGATACTCATACTTTTATTACATTCATATATGATAATTCTAGATATGGTTATGTATACTTCATAAAACAAAAGTCTAAATCTTTTGACAAGTTTAAAGAACTTATACTTGAGGTTGAGAAATAAACTAGCAAGGGTATTAAGATAATTAGATCTAATTGAGGTGGTAAATAGTTGGACCGTGAGTTTCTAGTTACTTGAAAGAGAATAAGATTCTCTACAATGGACTCCTCTTAGAACTCTATAACATAATAGAGTGATAGAGAGGAGAAATTGTACTTTATTGGATACAGTACGTTATGCTCTTCAAAATGTCTCTTACCTTCTGAAATCCAAATAGGTTGATAAGATAACATATGAGATATAGAGTGGTAATAAACTGAAGTTTTCATAGTTAATGATTTAGGGATGTGATGCTTATGTGAAGTGTTCAACATCTAATAAACTTCAAGATAAATTAAATAAATACAAATTTATGGGGTATTTAAAAGAGAGTATCAGGCATCAATTTTACCATCCTCTTGAGCAAACTGTGTTTGCCTTAAGACATATTACATTTTTAGAAAGAGAATTTTTTTAAAGGAAATTAGTACAAGTAAGGTAGAACTTAGAGAATTCGAAAAATCACAAATTCAAATCTAGATGGAATAAGAAACCTCAAGTTTATGCATATAATATACAACCAATGGTTCAAAAGACACGTTGTTTGTGACATAATAGTAAGATACATCGGCCCTCCATTACATGAGATCTACGTATTGAAAAGGGGAAAGCCAATGTGTTAAAGATGGATGACATGCCGTACTACTTTTTAAGATGCAATGTTCAACACTGATTCTTTAAAATGTTATGAAACGATGAGATTTGGAATAGAATCCATATATACTAACCACTTATGGACTTTGGTGGATGCTCCTAATGGTACTGTACCTATAGTACACAAGTGGGTTTTTAAGTTAAAAAATGACATGGATGGTAATGTACATACATATAAAGCAAAGCTAATAACTAAAGGTTACAATTAAAAAAGGAGTTAATTTTAATGAAACCTTTTCATCAGTAATTGTTCTTAAGTCCATTAGGATCTTATTAGCTATAGTCACATATCATGATTATGAAATCCAGTAGATGTATGTCAAAACAATATTTCTTAATAGGAATTTGCTTTAGGATATGTAACGACACAACTTGAGGGTTTTGAATTTAAGAGATTTCTTAATCAAGTATGTAAGTAGTAAAAGGCTGTTTATGTACTTAAGTAAGCATCGTAGAGTTGAAACATCCATTTTGATAAGACAAGCAAAGATTTTGATTTTATCAAAAATGTTGATGAACTATGTGTTTATAAGAAGGTTAGTGGGAGTGTAGTTGTTTTCCTAGTAATATATGTGGATTACATATTATTAAATGGAAATGACATACTAGTGTTTCAATCTATAAACATTTGGTTATCCAAGAACTTCTCCATAAATGATATAGTTTAAGTGTCCTATTTTCGGGGAATAAAGATCTATAGAGATAGATCAAAAAGGTTGCTTGGGTTATCCTAATCTATGTATATAGACAAAGTGCTAAAGAGATTTAACATGGAGAATTCTCAGAGGGACTCTTACCCATATTACATAGTGTTTTAAAACATAAGAATAAATAGATAAAATGGATTGCATTCTATACGCTTCGACAATTGGATCAATCATATATGTGATGATATGTTCTAGATCAGATGTCCCTTATACTTTAAACATAACGAGTAGGTTTCAAACCAATCCTGGTGATGGTCACTAAAGAGCTATGAAAGATATCTTAAAGAACTTAATAAGGACTAAAGATATTTTCTTAGTCCATAGAGGAGATGAAATGGGAGTTTAGGGGTATTTATATGCTAGTTTTTATTTTGACCCAGATGATGGCATATCACAGTCAGGGTACATTTTTACTTTGAATGGTAAAGTGACATGTTGGAAAAGTTGACAACAACCAACTATTGTGGATTCCATGATTGAAATAGAATACATTTTTGTGTCAGACATGAAAAAAGAAGTATTTTAGATCTAAAAGTTCATCACTAAACTTAGAGTGGTCCTAGCATTATTGAACCAATAGTATTGTACTGTGATAACAATGATTCCATTACATAGGAAAATGAACCAAGGTCTTATCAACAGTCTAACGATATACTTAGGAAGTTCCACTTAATTAAGGAGATAGTGGAGTAGAAAAGAGATAGTGGAGTAGAAAGACATAATATTAGAGTGAGTTCCAACTGAAGAGAATTTTGCATATCATCTCACTATATATATATATATATATATATATAGGTGATTGGCTTTATTCGAGTGGGAGATTATTAGTTCATGTCTTTACAACGAATCAATTAATTACAATTTTATGTATTACATTATTATTTTAATTAATAAAGGCATTCTTTATCTTTATTTATTTAATTAGTTACATTTGATATTTTAATAGCAAAGTTAAAATTCTTGGAATAATTACTATACAATTGAAATTATAATGACATCATAATTATGATGTTCAATTTGCATTTTACGTATTATTCCTAAATTTTCCTAGTTATAGTTTCATCAAGACAAGATATTGATGAAACGATAAAACTAGCACATTTTTGTTTCTTTCTTATAAAGAAAGTAATTGATCTCATAAATTAAAGTATGAAGATATTTAAACAAATATGTAGGTTCTTATTGAGAATAAGTTTACTGAATTAACCCAATTATATGGATCCTAAATGGAATATTACTTATGTGCCAATTTCCTTATTATGATGGTTGTATAATAGATACTTATACATGAGATTCCCAAGTCTCTCTAGGTGTGAAATTACTATGTTTGATGCTACTTAGGACCTATTCTAATTAGGGTAGCTTAGTTAGTAGTACTTAGAGATGGTATGAACCATATAGAGATAATTTAGTAAGTCAATAAAGGATTTGTCACTATAAATTCATTATAGATAATGTTTCAAAGTTTTTGATTAGTGGTGATTTAAGGAATTTTCTAGCTAGAATTGAAATTTGAAAAGCGCTTTTAAATGTCAATTATAAATCAATTACTAATTAGTAAGAATGTGCATGACTAGATTTATAAGAATAGAAACTAAATTTATACTCTATGTTTAATT
The DNA here is from genome assembly GCA_027563885.1 of Erythroxylum longipes. Taxonomy (NCBI): domain Eukaryota; kingdom Viridiplantae; phylum Streptophyta; class Magnoliopsida; order Malpighiales; family Erythroxylaceae; genus Erythroxylum; species Erythroxylum longipes. The sequence goes on along the minus strand of JAOQMS010000005.1, from coordinate 40,873,662 downwards.
GGAACATTGGATAACAAAAGGATTAAATTATATATCATAACCATGCATAGACAATTTGAGTGAAACCATTTTGATATTTCTAATATTTAGGTGGCCATGACAAGTTTTAAAATGTTAATCTTGATCTATAATTATAAATAGTTTAGCTGAAGAATTAAATATAAATTAAAAAGAAGTTTTAATTTATCTAATTCTAATTATGAATTAGAATTATAATTTATAATCATTGCCAACATATTAGGAACCTAATGGGTCACACATAAAAAGCAGTTAAAAAGAGAAAATTTATTTTAAATTAAGATAGTCCTAATTATTAAGTTTAAGAAACTTCAAAAATCAAGTATGAGATATTTGATTTTATTAGAATTAAATTAGAATTAGAATTTAACTTTAATTATAATTAGGAGATTTAATTTTAATAAGAAATTAAAAACCATAACGTTTTCTATAAATAGGAAATAAGCATTAGGGAGCTAAAACTCCTGCTTATCCCTATCAAATATTAAGTTCTTTTTCTTTGCTATATGAATATAGTTAGAGGTTGGATACTTAAACAACTTATGGTTGACACCTCTGGACAGAGTTTGGGCTGGAACTCAAATTATATGATTCAATTAACTTTTACGACTTATGTTTTCAAGTTATTCAATTATTGATATCTGATTGCGAAATTGTAAAATTTTATATTTTCACTATGCTTGTGATTAGAACATAATTGGTTTTCCTACATCTCTTATATATAATCTATTAAAAATGTAACATATAGTAGCCATGGCTTCTGTAAAAATTTTTTTAGGAATATTATATCAATTTATCATGGTCCTAGTTATGTCCTGCAATGTTTTATTTTTTCTCTCAATAAGTCCATTTTGTTGAGGGGTCCTTAGAGTAAAAAAATTTGTGAAAGATACCATTATATTCATAAAAGGCTTTAAATGTTTCATTCTCAAACTCCCTACCATAATCACGCCTAATTGATGCAATAGAAAGTTCCTTTTCATTTTGAACTCTCTTTACAAATTTTAAAAATGCAGCAAATCATTCATCTTTGCTTGCTAAGAGAAGAACCCATGTAAATATAATAAAATCATAAACTATAAGAAAAGTATAGAATTTACCACCTAAACTAGCAACTTTAGTTAGACCAAATAAATCAATATAAAATAATTACAAAGGTCTAGTGAAGTTACCAACATTTTGCTCTACAATGAGCTCTTAGAATGTTTTCCCATTTATCAAGATTTATAAATCCTGTCTTTCTCAAATTTAAACCTTGAAATTCCATTAATAAGTAGCTTGGAATTGAGATTGGAAATAAGGTCCATGCTTATATGTCTAAACCTCATATACTAAATCCATGGATTTCACTAATAGACATTAAGCATTTTATTTTTTGGTTAGAGAAATTATCAACATATATTGGATATATATTATCTTCTTTCTTTCCTAAAAATATCATTTTGTTGTCAACTAGTCTACATACAATGCATAATCTTTCCTTAAAAAATACTTTGTACTATTTGTCACATAGCTCACTCATACTTGGTAAGTTATGATTCAATCCATCAATTAACATCATATTATCAATAATAGTGTAATCTTCCACACCAACTTTTCCAATGCTATTCTTACCCATGATATTGTCTCCAAATGTGATGAATCCCCCATCTTTGTCTTTAACAAGTTAAAAATTAGGATGCATCACCAGTCATGTGCCTTGAGCATCCACTTTCCATATATTATTTATTCTTTTTTTCCTTTAAATATCTCATTGTCACCCTTAGCTATGAAGCACATGTAAGTTGCTTATCCTTTGAAATTTCCACTTTTGGAACCATATGTGACATCCCAAATGGAGGCTTTAATTGCCTTCTTCTTATTTTTACCCCTCTTCTCTTTCTTTTCATTTATCTCATTTTTCACTTTCTTTGAGGAGAGGGCATTAAGACTTCATGTGTCTAGTTTTTCTACGATGTAAAAAAAAATTATTTAATTCACATTTTGAAATATATCTTACCACCCTTGAAATCGTTTCTCTTTTAGTGGTTCTTTCTCATTAAAAAACTTCTAGAATTTTCTAATGATCAGAGCAATATTTTCCTCATCACTTTCACTAGCCTATGTCTCTTCTTTTTTACTTAGATTTCTTATTAAAAACTTTGAAAGCTAAGTTCTTCCTCCTTAGAGCCATTGTCTCTTCTTGTTTAGTCTACTTCATAATCATTTCGCAGGTGAGCAGTGATCCAATAAGTTCCCCTGATAGTAGTACATTTAGGTATCTTGCTTCTTTGATTTCCATCCGCTTGGATTCTTAAGAATTTGGAAGAGACCTACGCAATTTTCTCACTATTTTAACATTAGCATTTATCTTCCATAAACCTTTGAGGGTATTAATAATATCAATAAATCATGTATGTCTACTAGATATGCTGTCATCATGCTTCATTTGGTATAGTTCATATTAAGGTGTTAGTACGATCACTTTGGTCTTCTGTGCGTGATATGTTCCCTCAGTGGAACTTTTAAAGTATGTCAAATTTTTTGAATTGTTTTATATATAGAGCCTCTGTTAATTTCATTTCTTTCCAATACACAAAATTAAATGTGAATAGCCTTACTATTCAAGGAAATTAATCTCTTATTTTAATGATCTTATTCTTCTTTTAGTTTGGGAACCTTTTATCATCTATAACTTTAGTAAGAATGAATGGACCATTTAAAACAATTTCTTATAAGTCAATATTTTATCCATCAAGAAAATTTTGTTATTATTTCTCAATAAAGATAGTCATGTTCATGATAAAAGAAAGAAGAAGCGCTACTAATATTTCGGTTCTTTTGACTAAGTGAGGATGAACCTAGATATGCCATGTTTTAAATTTATTTGAAATTATAAAAAAGAGCTTCATTTTAGTACTACTTATTGGTCCCTAATGGTACCTAGGAGGGGATGAATTGGGAGTTTATAAACTTAAAAATTATTTTCTCAATAATGAAGGTAATTTGATAAGAATCAATATAATATAAAATAGCTTAATATAAATCATTAACATAATTTAACAAAAATTTAAAGAGTGTAGGGAAAGAGAAAGAAAAACTAATTTATAGTGATTCGATAAATAACCCTTGCCTATGTCCATTATTCAAGACCCTTTTTAGAATTTTTACTATTTCTATTTTTTTAACAAGGCAAAGAGGAAGCTTCTTATAAGAAATTTTTTTTCAAGAGTAAACATAAACTCTTTAATTGTCTAAATCTACAAGCTCACATGTTAATAAAATTGTCTTCTATAGTATTGATCCCTTATGGAACTATATCACTATATCTATTAATCATAGCCTAACAAATGAACTAAAATAAAGATTTGATAACAGAATTATACTACTAAACTAACAAAAGCAATGTAAATAACTAGTAAAGAAAAAAATTAATTAAATGTTCGGATATTAGGTTTCACTTATAGGTAATTCCAATTATCATCTAACTTTGATTATCTATGTCAAGATGAAAATTAACTAAAGGTATCCGTGCCTTCTCTTAAGGCATATAAGTACATCTAGTTAGGTAAATACAATCTCTTAATATGCAATTCAACAATCAAATTCGTTAAGCATAGTTAATCTATTTGGTTATTAATAAAGTCCACGATACTTCCATTTTCTAGCTTTAAAATGTCTATTCTATTAGTACACAAATTATATTTCTCCTCTTAGTCCTTCATATAGTCCTTAAGATTGAATCTATAATGACCAATTATAAACTCAAGTTATAAACAAAGAGAATAAATCCAACCAAAAAATAATCAAATCATTCATTGGTAATTGGAAAATTCTTTGTAAGTTATATTCTTAACCCTAACTAGGATTTGTAACCATTAAACATTAAAAAAAATTTATTCTCAATATAAAGGAAAGAGTAGAATAAAAGATGAAGAGAGGATGTCACAGGCTCATCTAATCTTGCTCCAAATCCTACTTCATTACTAAGAAAGATTAGTTACAAGTATTTATATCTAGGTTACAAAAGCAGGGTCCTAGACTATTTAAACTTGAGAAATAACATATTTTTATAAGTTATGCCCAAAAAACAACGTAGGACCAACCTTAACACCAACGTTGTTTTTGAATTTTATTTATTGTGAGTCAATATATAATTGGTGCAAATACCAAGTTATTACTAGTGCTGATTTAATTTTATGATTTTCTTTGTAAAATAGTGACAAATCCGACACTAATCTAAGATCAACTTTTATGCTTGTCTTGTTTTATTTATTAACTTGTCAAACCTTCATAAAAGATAGACACAATTCTTTATGCATGCCAAACGCCTATTATACCTTATTCCACCAACTTCTTTACTTTTTGACATCTCTTACCAAAATTAGACCTCCATTGTCTCTAAAAAGTTATTATACATCTTTTTATTTTTCAAATGACTTTAAACTCTCTTCAATTACACGAAAATGGAGAAAGTTGCATTAAATTCTATGTTTCCTCCTCAAAATTGTCACTTACAAGTTAATTAACTAAAAATCGGAAAACATTATAAAAATCCATGTAAAACATGATACCAAAGTGCCAAAAATTAGGTAATTTAGCCTAAATAATATGTAAAATATAAACCTATCAAAATTTCCTATACTTAACTCATTTATTATGCTAAAGAAATTAACAAAAAATGAATCCTAACAACTAACCTAGACTCGACTAACTAAATGATAGTAATTCCACTTTTGTAGGTGTACATTGACATTTAGCATATGTCATAAGCTTGTAAACCCTAAGGTCTCCCTAGTGGAGGGCTTATATTCTTCTAAGAGTTCACTTCAATGCTACCACAAATATTGATCTAAATTTATTAGTTAGCTTCACCATTAACTACACAAGGTATACAAATTCCAATCTAATTGAATTGTAAAACTTAAACATATAATATTTCTCAATTAAATCGCTATAAAAATAAAAAAGTAAATATTATTTTACCTCCTTTATCAAACTCAAATACCATGAATTGACATATCCTCATAAGATATCACTCATTCACACAAGTGTTTAAAAACTTTGTGAGATACTCTCATCATATTCTACTGAAAGTAAACTTATTATAAGCATGAAAATCATATAATATCCACTATTTAAATATATGTACACAAGAAAAATAAAAAAGATTTTGAATTGAGTAATGAAACCAAAGAGTTAAATAGGGTAATAAAGGTAAAGGAATAAGGGAAACATCAATTTTCATAATTAGTAGAGTAGTGCTATATAAGTAAAAATAAATAAATTAATTCGCACTATGTTAACTCCTCATATTCTTATAAAGATCCATCTTTCTTCATTCTTTTCATGCACAAGAATCTATGCCAATCGATTTTTTCAACACTTTAAATTGGCATGAGATTCCACTTTTTAAATTACCTCTTTCATAATCATGAAGTAGGGAGTAAATACTTATTTTTATTTTTTAGGCTCAAGGTTCTTTATAAAAGGGTAACTAAGAAAAAGCTAAAAATTTATACAAGAATCAAAGGGGTTCACTAATGGATTGATATATAAAAGATAGGCATTTGACTTAAACTCAATTTTAGATGAATTTATCATTTCAATACTTGTGCAAATATTACATATAATCTAAAAAGGATGAAATTTAAGTCTAGAAATTTAAAATCAAAGAAGATATCTATATAAGAACGAAAAATTTTAAATAAACGCCTAATCCCTTATGAGATAACTCAAGTCAAATCAAAGTATAATTACTTAACAAATTTAGTTTTCTAACATTCACAAAGTTAAGATTGCACAACATTCACTTGATCATATTATGCGTCAAATTCATCAATCAATCTTAACTAAGAATCATGCATAAATTAATGTTATCAACCTAAAATAACTAATGAATCCTAAATACATAACATAAAGAAAAAACCTAAAACACATAATATTGAAAATTTTAATGGACAACTAAAACAATCTCAATTTGACCCCTCCCCTCTCCTTACCCACTTTGAACAATATTGTCCTCAATATTATGCATTAAGAATAAATAATAAAAGGATCCTAAGAACTTCTTAAGCACTTAGATAGTTGAAATTCCCAACTATGACATACTTAACCATACTCAAAATCTGCATAACATCAACATTGGTAGAGGCTCATAAATAATAGCATATAAATTGCATTTAAATTTTCAATAAAAAACTAAACTAAAAAAACAAATTTAAAATGTACACCCAAATAAAATTTACCATAACACATAATATCTCTATGTAGGCCATCAATATAATGCACTAGTTATTGCATCATTATCCACGGTGGCATATTAATTATGTCAACCTCATCTCCTTACTCCTTAGCATCTTTGTTGTCATCATCTTATTGCACCTCTTAACCTAAGTTGTTCGGATGTCCTCTGTTAAGTTGGAGTGGATTAATCTACCTATTATTCTCCTATGCATAACAAAATAACCTCATATGATCATCATTGATATAATTAGGCCTCTCCAATCTTTATAATTATATCAAAGAGGTCCACCCCCTACTTCTCTAATTGTTGACTAATTAATACCAAAAATAAGAAAATTTTATTTTATAAATCATGTCAAACTACATTGCTAATGAATTGCATTATTGGCAATGACAATGGGACTGATGATGCCTTGTTTAAAAAATTAAAGAGTATGTCTAAAATGTATAAATGTGTGGTCTGAATCTAGTTTGGCCTAATATACTAAGGTTGTAAATTATAACTCAAGGTTTAAGCCACTGTTGGAGGTTATATAACTAAATGCTTACATAAATAGTGTATTTTGTCCAGTATAATATATGATCTCTAACCTGAAACTATATAGTGCATGCTCCTAAATCTACCTATCATACCTTAATGATCTCCTACTATAAAAACTTAATCTCATATCTTTTAACGACAACTTGAGATGCTCCTTAATCATCTCCTCTAAAATCATAACCACGACATCTCAAATATAGAAATAAATGGCCTCAAGTATTGGTTTTGAATTCTCCTCTATACTGGCATAAAAATCCTTTACTACCTCTGAGTAATAGTCTCCATATATAGTAAAAAAAATGGTCCGACTGTAAACTTTGGAGTATGCTTTGAATCTTAAAGACTCAACCAATATATAGGACTATGGTCCTTTTAATGGCTATATTATTATTGCTCTACTTTTTATACCATTTCTTGTTATTCAAATTAGTGAGCACCAAAATATTTGTTGGAGGAGATGGTGTCGAAGAATAAGAAAGAATCTCACTCCTCTTAGCTTTTATCTTGATTTTTAGAGGCATTTTTCATATACTATAGTCAATTATGTTAATAGTCCACCATAGGTCACAACTTCACTCAATAAGTTAACAACTTAATAACACTTCTTCCTCACTTCCAACAATCACATAAAATATAATGTAGTAACAATTTTAGCATAATATATCACAATTAACACAACTCTATAACCCAAAGCCAATATTCTTCACAATTTCACAATAGTTGTGTATAATCCACAAGTTTGTCCAACTCAAGCTCAATACTCAAATTCAATGCATTACAACCATGGAATGGAAGGAATTAGCTTACTTGGACTATGTAGAGCTTATATATATATATTCACAATTTCACAATAGTTGTGTATAATCCACAAGTTTGTCCAACTCAAGCTCAATACTCAAATTCAATGCATTAC
>JAOQMS010000005.1:40848279-40859803 GCA_027563885.1 Erythroxylum longipes | reverse complement strand
CTCAGACCATAAGTAAACACAGACGATGGGCTAGCCACGGACGATATAAAGATGAAGTTAAGTCAGTATAATTGAGCTGTCACTTACTTGGAATTAAACACAGAATTCATTACTCAAAGATCAAGAATCAGTTAAAGACTTAGACCAAGTACAAGTTATGGGACATGATGGTAAGAAGTGATCAAGATGAAGTTTCAGGTTAAGGTTTGTCCTGGTGAGGGCAATCCACCCTTGTGTGATGCGCGTCCAGATGTCACTTAGGACGTCGGCCACGTGTCTCACAAGAGGTGGGGCCCCAATAATATTCTCCATTGATGCAGTACTCTAAGTTATGAATCATTATGAAATTCTGATCTTAATCCACTGATTTGCTCTTATACTAGATCATAAACTCTCAACAAAATAATTATACAATCATTCCAAGTCTAAGTTCAACCTCTCAAGGTCATAATAACTTTTATTTTCTTTCAATTTTGCTTGTACACTTTCAATCCTGTCATTCTTACCTGTGTCTCTATTTCTTGCTCAATCAATCCACACAAATATTTTCACATCCATATCAATTCAAGGTATATAACCACAACACAATACTTATATCATATTCATTGATATAATCACAATTACAAATACATTGAGTCTCTGTCTAACATATCAAATTATGTCGCATCTCTTAGTTCAATATGTTCATAAACTTCCATTTTCTTACATTTTGAGAGATCATCACTCCTCTAATTGTTTTCTAACAGCTCAGACTCTTAACAATCGTTCATACATGTGACTTATGTAAATGCAAATCAAACTAGGGATCAGTTGCCACTGCATACTATGATATGTTCAAAATGCATGTACCTTGACACTTGTTTTGAAAAATTCCCATGTAAGATAGTAAGTCTGGGCTTTGATACCAAAATGTAGCACACCACTCTCATAGAGTGTATGTCCGAACGTAACGATGGTATTCGACAATATACGCTACGAATATGGTATGTTAAGCACATACCATATTTCATTTAGGCCCATTTCATTACAAACATACTCAGTCGAAAAAGTCATTACATTTCAGAATTCACTTATACAATGTACATCAGATGCAGAATACAATGTTTAATACAAAATTGACGAAGACATATGCAAGTGCAAACTGATCCCGACCACTAGCTCAAGCTCATATACAATGGTTTTACTCCAATTGGTCTAACTAGATATCTTTTCTGAACCTGAAAAGTCACGTTGCAATTTTTGATGAGTTTTGCGAACTCAGTTAGTGAACTATCATTGATGATCTCACTCAAGTCAAATACACAAATATCACATATCCAACCAATTTCACAACATTTTCCGTCTAAAAAAGACATAATGAATGTAACATATTTCATATACATTCTTTCAGAACATATATGACCCAATCAATCACATTATCATGGCAAGTCACTTTATCATCACAATTTCAGAAAAGGTTTCATAATCATATAATTCATAAATATACAAATGCAGATGCATTTGAGACTCCAGATTCATTATTATTTGTTGTGATTGAGCGTCTTTCAGATACAGATACAGATACTGGCCTATTAGACTTAGTCAAATATAGAAATCACAGAGCAAAGCTCTACGTGCAGAATTATGAGTTTAAAGCTCTTTCAAACTGGCTACTCTGATCACAACGCCTTTATCTGAACATGCATTTCATGTAATGCTTCAAATCATAGAATATGTTATAAATAGCATTTATTTATGATGAACATACAGAATCTCATATTCATTGGACCTCAGTCCGGCATTCAGCTTTCGTTGAGTATTCAGAAATCATTCAGAATCATATACTCATATGCAATCAGAACACTTCCAATACATTCCCAAATATCAATCTCCTCAGACTATTAATGTCCAGAATTCACTTTCAGATCATAAACAGTTCAATAATTGGAATTTAAACTGAATAAATCAATCCTAAGAAGATCATCTAAGTTGACTCACAGTACACTCCCGTATATGTTATTGCCTGGATGGTTCGACAATGTCAGAATGATGGCGTACGTCTTGAGTGTCTAAATACATATAACGAAATTGTACACATTACTAACTTCATCAATCAAATACATATTCAATTATGCACATATATTTGTGCCATATGCAATGCATGCTCAATAACTTTCTCAGGTATGTTTCCTTAATCACAATTCATAATCATTCAAACTTTATACTGGAATATGTCTTGTCTACATTTAAGTTAATACCTTAAGTAGACTTGATCATTCTCAATTCATTAACCACACATTCTTTTCTAGAATTACAATTATTTCATATAATTCCTAATTCTTATTCATTTATTCATGATACAATATTTATAACTCTTGGAATACAATTGCATTCATAAGGACATCTTCATTTCTTTAATTCTCCTTCATTCCAAAATTAGATGCATTGTTATCAAACATTCTTTTCCTTAAAGTATAACATCAAAGATCAATTAAAACTTATCATACATTTAACCACCTTTCCCAACATCAAATTATGTTCATTTTAAGCCCCAATTAAGTCTAAATGCATCACAGTTAAGCACCTTATCCTTAATTGGTTTAATCATTAAACAAATCAAAACATTACTATGTAAAAGCACAGACCAAGATCATGGGGTACCTCCCCATGATCGTGAAAGAATTTGTTGCATCTGTCCACATCCTTTTCCTGTACTTTTTTTCAGATTTTCTCAGGACAAGTTTCGGGTCAGTTTTGTATCGCTATTTTGACATAGAAACTGAGGTTTCTAGGCAATATGTGCTTCTAAACAAATGTTCCTCTATGTATTAAGTTTCTAATGAACTAAAGTTCATGCAATTGGGTTCATTATTTCTCAAGTTATACCAAAAGTAATACAGACTATTCTCAAATAGCGACAACACCTAGTACTCAAATTCAAGCCAAATTTCAAAACCCTTAAGGATAGAATTCAAATTCAATTCCTTCATAAAAATTGTATCCATATATCTATATTGTAATATAAATTAAAAGTAATCCCATTTAGATATATACAGATCAAGATATGGCCAAAATATAGATTCCTATTCAGAGAAAACACTCCATCTAATATATTCCAGCACACTTCATCATCAACCTTACAAGCAATTCATTCCAATTCAAGCATCATTCTCATACCATTTAACATGCCTTAATGCTCAGATTGTTACTTACCTATTAGACTTCCAATTGAACACAAAACTTTAGATTAAACCAAGTCTCCAATATTGCAAGATCAATTACCAACTCTAAATGAAAATAGATTGTTTTTAGACAGCAATATGAAGACCACTTTTAGCTGATTCCTTGGCTAATTTTTGAAGGGTTAACATGTATATTTTATGTAACAATTTGGACTAGGTTTCAATCAAGTTACAGAAAAAAGGGAAAAGCAATTTCGGTGGAGAAAGAAGAGTGAAGGTAGCTGCAGAAACTTTGCTTAGTCAAGCTACTAGGTGTCAACTCAAGCTCAACATTTGTCCCAAGGCATGTATTACATTTGCTTAATCAAAATGCTGCCTTAATCCGCTCCATAAATTTCCATTTGTCATTAAATGATTAGTCCACATGTCACTTATTAATTACTCCACTTTTCACGTAATAATTGGTCCATTTGTCACACATTTAACTATGTCAAATGTCACTCAATTTTCGGCTTAGTCATCATAATTTTTTATGTCTCAATTAGTCTTGCCACTTGGCATTTTTCCAAGACTAAATGTACATGTTAATTTATCAATCTCCTAATTATGACAATCAATTCCAAGTTGCTAATTATAATCCATCAATTCTTATCTTTGGTAAACCAAAGCACAAGACATTGGAAAAGCATATTCATATCTCATATCACATTTAATTTCATACTCTAGAATATGTCAATTGAGTGCAATTTGTCTAACTTATAATTTATATGTATATGCTCATATTATGACTTTGAATACACGTATGAACTCATGTCATAAATGTACCAATTCATGCTATATGCTGACACTCATAGGACTCATTAGTACAATTCTTTAAATCTCTCAATCATTTGAGAGACGGGATGCTACATATGATGCAAAGTCTTAAACTATTTCAACCTTATAAAGTGTCCTTTCAGTTTTCCTCTTACAACCTTAGTTGACATTCTCACTAATGTGTCGATGATACCTTAATCTCCTTAACGATTTTTATATAAATGATTCATTAAAAAATTATTTAAACCAAATTCTAACTTGTTAAGGTAAGGCCATCGTAGAAGAATTATATCCCCAATTGTAATAAATGATGGTGATGTTGGAATTAGCTAAATAAAGCTTTTTATCTTTATCAGGTTTCATAAAATGCTTCCCCTTCCTTTATATAAAGCTTTGAATCTACCTCATCAACTCGATGTTCTTATATGGATGAAAAAGTCTTAACGTGAATGCATCATACACTTGATTCCACTCCTCAAAAGAGTTCACCTCAGTAAACAACAGCTAGGTTCTCACACACTTTCTTATTTAGTATAGAAACCAAATCATTGAAACTCATCTTTTATAAGGCCATTTAGTAGATGTGTTTGAATCACTGAATAAAATTCTTTTATAAATGTGATCGTGCCTTCACCAAGTGATCTATTGAAGTTCAGAAGTAGGTAGACATGGGCTTGTTTCAACTCATAGTTCCTTGTGCTTTGACCCAGTCTAATGCATAAGGCATTTACCTTATTACATCCTTTATAGTCATTACCACCCCCCAAGAACCATATGTGTGTGTGAGTTTTCTTTTCTTAACTTGTTTTCTTGTTTTTAGCTTAGTTTTGCATCTAGTTAATTCACTTGCATTCTTGCTTTTAAACACTCTTGCTTGCTTGAAAAAAATTAGTGCTTATAGTTCTCTGTAAGATTGATACCTTACCTGCCTATACTATGTGTGTAGAATTTTAGGGTTTAATTTGTAGGATTAAACGACATCCTGTCAAATTTTGGTGTTGTTGCCAGGGAACTTAATTGTTACTAATTTCTTTTCAAGTTTGTTTTTGTGTTTATTTAGCTTTCTTTTGTAGGTTGCATGTCCAATATGTTTGCACAACAACTTACCAAATAAGAAATTGAACAGTTCTACATCAATCAATCCGCCCATATAGACCAATCCCCTTTACGTTCACCTTTTTTCGAGCCTCTTTCACGCACTCTATAAGAAAAAAGTTGTTCTTTCAATCCTCTTTTGGGGAACCATCTTCGTTTACTTCAAAATCATCCTTAGATAATCAATTCGCAATGGCAGTCCAAGCTCCAAATCTTGAAAACCAACCTTTGTGCATTAATGTTGATAATAATGTCAATTTTGAACTCAAATATGGTTTTATTCACTTACTACCTTCCTTTAATGGCCTTGCAAGAGAAGACCCCCACTCGCACCTCAAGAAATTTCACATGGTTTACAATGGCATGAAACTAAATGGAGTGGAGGAGGAGCATGTTAAAATGAAAGCTTTCCCTTTCACTTTGAAGGGGGCAGCTAAAGAGTGGTTATTTTCCATACCCTTCGGTTCCATCCGTACATGGAATGACATGAAGAGGAGATTTCTTAAAAAATACTTTCTTGCATCTAGAGCCGCTAACATCAGGAAGGAAATTTGTGGGATAAGGCAATTGTATGGTGAAACATTCTCTGAGCAAAGAAACTGTGCAATCAATGCCCACACTACCAAATACCTGACCAATTGCTCATTCAATATTTCTATGAAGGATTGACATCTCAGGATAAAAGTATCATTGATGCTGTAAGTGGGGGTGTATTGGTAGAAAAACTCCGAATGATGCGCACTACTTGTTGACTAACATAGCTGCCAATTTTAAGAACTTTGGAACAAGAGGCAATCTTCATGCCAAACGTGGTGTGAATGAGGTAAGTAGCTCTAACTTTGGATCTCAATTGCATGAACTTGCTTCTTCTCAAAAAGAGCTTACTTCTCTTGTGAAATCTCTCTTATGTGGTGGTAATATGGCACAAACATGTTCTATTTGTTACATGCATGATCATACTAGTGATTATTTTCCTCAAATGGATGAAGAACCTATAGCTCAAGCCAATGCCATTGGTGGAAACTTTAACCCATAACCACAACGAAAATATGATCCCTTTTCCCAAACTTACAACCCTGGATAGAGAGATCACCCAAATTTTTGTTATGGTAACCCAAATCAACCACCTCAAAATCACCACAAAACCCTCCTAGTTTCTCTTCTCAATCTAACTATCCACCTAGACAACCAAGGGCACCCAATCCTTCTAGTTCATCCACTGAGAGTGAGTTGAAAGAATTGAGAGAGATGATGAGAAACACAATGGCTATGCAGTAAAGTTTTGTGGCTTTTAAACAGAAAACAGAGACGAGCATTCAAAATTTGGATAGATAGATGGGACAGATGGCTTCCACTCTTAGAAGGTTGGTACAAGGTAGTGGAAGATTGCCCTCTCAAGCTCTAAATCCAAAAGAATCCATCCAAGCAATTGAATTAAGAATTGGTAAAACACTTGGTGAGCAAATGATAAAAAATTGCTTTGGAGGAGGAAGAAGAGCTTGAGAAGCATTCGACCCCACTTGATCAACAAAAATCCAGAAGTATCCCTCACCAAAAGAGGCACATCGTTCTTCTTCATCAAAATCGAAGAGCACCCTTACTACTCCAAAGGCAAGTTTTGACTCTTTGAATTCCAATTTCAAACTGACTCCCCCTTTTCCTTGGAATGCTTCCAATACTAGAGACAAAAAGGAGGAAAAAGAGAAGGAAATCCTTGATTTGTTCAAAAGGTTGGAAATCAACATTCCACTACTAGATGCAATCAGACAAGTACCAAAATATATCAAATTCTTGAAGTAACTTTGCACGTCCAAGAGAGCACAAAAGCTCAAAGGACATGAGACTGTGAGCATGGGAGAGGTAGTTTCTACTATCGTGCAAAAGAAATTACCTAATAAGCAAAAAGACACGGGTGCGTTTGCTATCCCATGTGTAATTGGTAATTCTAGATTTGAAAAGGCCTTATGTGATTTAGGAGCTTCAATTAGTGTGATGCCTAAACATGTCTATGATTATCTTAGTCTTGAGCCTTTGAATAATACTAGTGTTGTCATTCAACTTACTGATAGATCTTATGTGTATCCTCTTGGTGTAATAGAAGATGTCTTAGTCAAAATAGGTGAATTGCTTACTCCTTTTGATTTTTATGTGTTTGATATGGAAATTGATCACTCACGCAAAAGCACCCTTGTTTTGTTTAGTAGGCCTTTCTTAAAGATTGCTAAAACTAAGATTGATTGTGAGCATGATACATTGAACATGAGAGTAGGAGATGATGTTGCTAAATTCAATATTAATGATGCTCTTAGGTACCCTTATGATCATGTTTATTCTATCAAAAGTTTAGACCATGTTGTCGAGCTTGTTAATGGTAGATTTAATTTTGAGTTCAATGATGGTTTATACTTAGCTATTTGCTATGGATTTGAGATGAGAATGCCATGATTCACATGGATGAGAATGGGTCTGATTTCTACTTGCCTTTGAAAGTGAAAGAATCTATTTTAGCTTTGCATGTTCTCCAGTCTATTCCCTTTGATCTTGCTTTCATTGATGTTCCAATTTCTCATAAGAAACTTTTGCCATCTATCTTGCATACACCTGAGCTTGATTTGAAACCTTTGCCTAATTACTTGAAATATGTGTTTCTTAGCCCTGATGATAATTTACCTGTTATTATTGCAAAGAATCTAACAAGTGTGCAGGAAGAAAGATTGGTGAATATTCTTAGGGAACATAAGACTACTATAGGGTGGAATTTGGCTGACCTTAAGGGTATTAGTCCTTCAATGTGTATGCATCGCATGCTATTTGAGGAGAATTCGAAGCCATCTAGGGAGATGCAAAGACGCCTTAATCCACCTATGATGGAGGTTGTCAAAACAGAGATCTTGAAACTTTTGGATGTAGGTGTGATTTTTCCTATCACTTTAGTAAATGGATGGCAACCATTCACGTGGTTCCCAAAAAGACTGGTGTCACTGTGGTGCGAAACAAGAATGATGAGCTTGTACCTCAAAGGGTGCAAAGTGGCTGGCGCATATGCATCGACTACTGGAAATTGAATCTTGCTACTTGCAAGGATCACTTTCCTTTGCCTTTCATAGATCAAATGTTGGAGCACTTGGCAGGTAAGTCTTTCTTCTGTTTTCTTGATGGATATAGTGGTTATAATCAGATTGTAATTGCTCCTGAAGAGAAAGAAAAGACTACCTTTACTTATCCTTTTGGCACATATGCATATAGGAGAATGACCTTTGATTTGTGTAATGCACCTGCTACTTTTCAAAGATGCATGATGAGCATATTTTTTGACTACGTTGGAAGGATCATTGAAGTGTTTATGGATGATTTTACTATTTATGGTGATTCTTTTGATATGTGTTTAGATAATTTGCTTTTGGTTTTGAAAAGATGCATGGAAACTAACCTTGTCTTGAGTTATGAGAAATGTCATTTTATGGTTGAACAAGGTATAGTTTTAGGGCATGTTGTATCTTCGCGAGGGTTAGAGGTTGATAAAGCTAAAATAGATGTTATCCTGTCTTTTCCTTACCCCTCATGCGTGAGGGAGGTGCGTTCTTTTCTTGGACATGCAGGTTTCTATAGACACTTTATCAAGCATTTTTTGAAGATTGCAGCACCCCTGTGCAAGTTGTTGGCAAAAGATGCTAAGTTCATCTTTGATGACGCTTGCAAGCAAGCGTTTGATAAGTTTAAAGAAAGCCTCACATCCGCACCCATCATTCAAGCACCCAATTGGGAGCTTTCTTTTGAGATTATGTGTGATGCTTCTGATTATGTCGTTGGTGCTGTGTTGAGCCAACGGGTTAGTAAGAGTTTACATGTCATTGCTTATGCTTCACGTACTCTTGATGATGCTCAATGCAACTACCATACAACTAAGAAAGCGTTATTTGCTGTTGTGTTTGCACTTGAAAAGATTAGATCTCACTTACTTGTCATGAAAGTTGTTTTTACTGACCATGCAGCATTTAGGCACTTGATGAAGAAAAAGGAATCCAAGCCGCGCCCTATTCGATGGATCTTACTCTTGCAAGAGTTTGATCTTGAGATTAAGGGCAAAAAGGGTGCTAAGAACCATGTTTTAGATTATTTAAGCCGCTTGCATGCGAAGGATTGGGAGACCGAACCAACCAAGAACACTTCCCAGATGAGCAGTTGTATGCGTCACTTTCATTTTCCTCCCGGCCATGATATGCTGATTTGGTTAACTTTTTAGTTACTAATGAGCTACCCTCAAGTATATCTAAATCCAAACATAATAAATTTAGAGCTGATGCTAGACATTTTTTTTGGGATGTGCCTTATCTTTGGAAGATTGGTTTGGATTTGATCGTGAGAAGATGTGTGTCGCAAGATGAGTTCCATTCTATTCTTACCTTTTGTCATGCATATTCTTGTGGTGGGCACTTTGGTGCTAAGCTCATTGCTCACAAGGTTCTTGATTATGGTTTCTTTTGGCCTACATTGTTTAAAGATGCATATGAATTTTGCAAGTCATGTGAAAGATGCCAAAAAGTAAGGAATATTACTTGTAGAGATCAAATGCCTTTAACTAATATGCTATTTGGTGAGATTTTTTATGTTTGAGGTATTGATTTCATGGGCCCTTTTCCTGCTTCTTATGGTTATTTTTACATACTTATAGCTGTTGATTATGTGTCTAAATGGATTGAAGCTGTGGTTATTAGAACTAATGATGCTAAGGTGGTTGTTAATTTTGTTAAGACTAACATCTTTAACAGGGATGGCATTCCAAAGGCAATTATTAGTGATAGGGGAACCCATTTTTGTAACCGATCTTTTGAAGCTTTGGTGCGCAAATATCATGTTGTCCATAGAACCTCAATTGCTTATCATCCTCAAACTAGTGGCCAAGTAGAACTTTGAGATCAAGTCTGTTTTAGAGAAAACTGTGCAACCTAATAGGAAACATTGGAGTCTTCGATTAGGTGATGCATTGTGGGCTTATAGGACAACTTATACAACACTTTTAGGAATGTCACCCTTCAGGATGGTTTATGGTAAAGCTTGTCACCTCCCAGTACAACTTGAACATCTCACTTTTTAGGCCATTAAGCAATGCAACTTGGAGTATGATGTTGTAGGTACCTATAGGAAGTTGCAGTTGCAAGAGTTAGAGGAAACAGGAATGATGCTTATGAGAATGCTAGACTTTACAAGGAAAGAACCAAAGCTTACCATGACAAGATGATTAGTAGGAAGGAGTTCCAAATTGGTCTAAAAGTCCTACTTTTTCAGTCATGACTTAAGCTCTTTCCTGGAAGGCTTCGCTCTAGATGGGTAGGTCCTTTTGTTGTCACTAATGTGTTTGATTATGATGCAATGGAAATTTAAAGTTTAGATAGCAACAAAATCTTCAAAGTGAATGGACATTGCTTGAAACATTTTCATTAGGGTGTTGCCGCAAGCATGGAGGAGGAGATGGCACTGTTTGACACACCATATGAGGAGTAGATGCAATGCCTATGTCGAGCAAACGATGTTAACCAAAAGTGATTAATGGGAGGCAACCTATCATACAAAAAATCAGATTTGCTTTCTTTTCCCTTCTCTTTTCTATTTAGCTTTTATTAGTGTGTTTATTTTGAATGTGTGTTTCACCTTTCCTTTCTTGCTTTTATGTCAGCATTGAGGACAATGTTGTGTTTAATTTTGGGGGGGGGGGGGGGGGGGGGGGAAGATTTAGGTTTAAATTTTTTCATGAATTATTGAGTTTGATGGATGTTTAGGTTTGGCTTTATCTCTTCTTTTGTTATTCATTGAAGCCACACCTATTTCTTGCTTAAACTTGATGATTTTCACTTGATTTGTAGCAAGATTTTACATTTAAGTGTTTAGTTTTTTTTATGTATCTCCCAATGATTGATAAGAGTTCTTATATTATGAGTGAAATTTAGTTGATAATGATCAAAACATAAAATAGGTGAATATGTTTTTATGTAAGTTGTGAGCTTTATAGTTAAGGATTGACCTTGAAGCTATACTATGTTCATTTAATAGATGTTAACCTATGTGAGCTTTTGAACCTTCAACATATTCCTTTGACGTGTGCATTCTTTCAATGGTATGATCTCTAGAACTTGCTTGATATATTGATAAGATTACATTCTTATATGTTTTCATGAATATGATAAAGGCACCTAGGATATTTAACCACTTTTAACTAAAAAGCCAACCTAAAGCATGTTATCCCCTAGTTATGTTAGACCCTGTTTCCGGAGTCTAACTCTTACATGCTCTGATACCATAATCTGTTAGACCCCGTATCTAGAGTCTAACTCTTACTTGCTCTGATACCATATATGTCAGGCCCCGATATCGGAGTTCGACTCATGACTCTTCATGCATGCTCTGATACCATAAATTGTCAGACCCCGCTTCCAGAGTCTAACGCTTTCATGCAT
>JAOQMS010000005.1:40827135-40838051 GCA_027563885.1 Erythroxylum longipes | reverse complement strand
GAAGCTAAACCTCTTAGGATCAGTCCTGGGCGAGGAAATTGTTTCAACCTTCAACCTTCAACCTTCAACCTTCAACCAGTTAGCCGGAGAGTTGACTGAACAGGGGTTACAGTTAAGGCATAATACTATACCTTGATCCTCGACTCTCGCTACTTTCTGCAGGCGTCAGTTCAGCGTTTATGATTAAGCTATTAAGATAATGACATATCATGCTCATAATAGCCTCATAACACAACCAAAGGGTTCTTTTTCTAATTTGTTCCTTAATAAATGACACAAGAGCATGATGAGTCCAATCCAGAATATGTTCTTAGCAAGAGAGAATACTATCAGATTAACCAAACTCCTTAAGAAAACATTGTTTGACCACCAATGTTGCAACAGCAGATTTGGATGGTTAGCATTACGGCTGAAGAAAATGCCACAAAGATAGTAATTTTCAACCCTACCTTAAATTGTCATTTCAAGGAAAAAATTGATAACCGAGGATAAAAATTATTAAAATTATCTTCAAAATTGCAATTACAACAATTTTGTACCCACAAATATGGTAATTTGGGAATAAGATGTCCAAATCTTCTGTCTAGAAGGTGATAGTGATACATATTTTTTTGGTAAATCAGAAAGTCTAAAAATTCCAAAATGTTTTAAACTCCTTTACTGAAGCCTCACAATTATAAAGTTTTTAGTTACATGGATACATAGAAAAGCTATTCAACTTTGTATGAAAATGATTTCAAAAGACAACCTCAACCTGTAGTAATTTCTACCGACTTCTTGAGGGCTTGCAGTAAGCTTCTCATAATCCTAGCTTCACCAGGTGGTGGCTCATCTTTTAAGGGCCCATTTCTTATGGCTCTGAAAATTGGAGCAGAATCACCTGAGGCAGGAAACACCAGGCAATCTATGTACACAAGAACCTCTGTTTGCCCTTCGCCGATTGTAATGAAACCCAACCTGGCGCCTCCTGGTATCTTATCTACCTGTGCACAGAAATTCCACAAATTCGGAGCATTTAGATAGTATTTGCTTATATTGCAAATCATATCTTATAGAATCCCATCAACATTCGTTATGTTATATTGTCATCTAATGTCCTAATGGCAGTAGTTTGGCTTCAGCCAAGAACACAGATTAACAAAAAGTTCAGGGGTATTTCGTTTAGAAATGTAGACCTTTTCTCCTAGTGCTATAGACATGCAAGTCAAGAACTAAAATACTCAAATCCTGGTATGTTGAAGAAGCCAATAAATCTAATACAAATCAAGGCTCTCGAGGATTCAAGCTTGGACATCCTTCGACTTGCGGCAATAAGAAAAAGATAAAACAGGCATTGTCTGCCAAAGGATATGTAGTTTTGAATAAGCTTGTGCCTTGTGATCTTCATATTGCTTATACTAAGTTCCCGAAGATTGGACTTCAAATTATATAATCTTCCGGTAGAATCAAGATTAAAGAAGAAGAAGAAATTTTTTTAAAAAAATAACAGACCTTTAATGGCACTGGAAGTGGGAGATTCGCGCCTTGGCAAAGACTATTAGCCCACTGAGACAATTACAGGAAGGAAACATATAAGAAGGGAGAAGAAAGAGAGTTTACTTTTCCATGCCCGAAAACATAGTAGAATTTGTGTCTTTGGTTTTATTTGAGTACCTGGAAGAGCAAGCTCTCGAATCTCTGAAGGTCAGTGTCCACGGGAAGTTTCATGGTTCCCAAAGACACACCATCTTTTTGGTCGTCAGCACTCACAATGGCGTCGTTCTGAGAAGAGGATTTGGCGACTGCAGTGGGATACATTTGGTGACCGTAAAAATGGCACGGCTTAGAGAGGTTAAAATTGGAGTCTCTTACGAGTGAAGAGGGAACGACAGGCAGAGATGAGGAAGTGGGACGCAGCTGTGAAGTGCAGAGCGCGGGATAGAAATAGAGGAGTTGCAGTTGCTTTATAGTACGAATTGTACTTGTCGCCATAGTTGAGCTTCTTTACTTGCACACACAAGACAGAGAAGAGAGAAGGATAAGAGAAACAGCTTTTGAGATTTTCTAAGGTAGGGAAAAGCAATGGACCAGTGAGCGTTCGTCAGTCCACTGGTACGAATCAGATCATCTGTTCCAATTCTAATCTAATTGTATTTCATAAAAAGTAAAAACTATCTATTCAGTAAATGCAACTCACAAAATTAGACGATTAAAATAGCACCGAAATAGAGGACAAATTGAAATTAAGAACAGAATGATCTTGCGTCCAAATAAAACATGCGTACACTCGTCCGTTGGAATTTAATTAGGGTCCCATTAATAATAGCCTATTTTTATTGAATCAAACAATAGGACATAAGTAACAATTGACAATGTACTCCATTCGTTAAGAATATCAAATAACATTGCTCTTTTTATTTTTGGGATAAAAATGGTATTGCTCGCTAATCCAATTTTACGGAATGTTCACGAACATTCATTTTTGATAATAGGTTATTTTCTTGTTTGATATAATAAAATATACGAACCATATAATTTAAGATTTTATTTATTTCTTAATTTTGAGTAATAAGTAAACTCATCATTTCTTTATATTTTTTAATTTCAAATGAATAGGGAATAAAAATAAGGACTTTTTTAATAAAAATATCCTTAAAAAATTCACATAATTACTTATTTATAATAATTATTATTATTATAATAATATAGTTAGAGAAAACTAATAGATATTTTAATCTTTTAATATTATTTTTTGACGATCCAAATTTATATTTTCAAATCAAACATTACTTTAAACCACCATTTAAAATTCTTATAAATAAACCAAACTAAATAATATATATTCTATTCTATTCCTAAAAAATTATCATTTATTCTTGTAAGTATACCACTGCCCTGATAGAGTGATGTTCAATTATTCTTTTCCAATCCAATTTTTTGATATTTTCTTTCCTGAGTCAGAACTCACTAGCCTAAATAAGAAAAGTCTTGAGTTCAAGAAAAATTCGGGAATAGAATGCAAATTGTGAATTGGGAAGATAACCAAGACTTTATCATACAAATGCTATTTTCGTCTCTTCATGTTCAAATTTATACAACCGAAAATGGCAGTGACACCCGTGCCTCATGCTGACTCCTAGAATCCAAGATTGTAAGATCACCCAAGTTAGCAATTGTTCAAATTTTGGCTTTTTTAAGTACTCACGAGGAACAAACTTGGAAATGTACATAAATCATGAGGAACAAGCTTCAAGCTTGGGAAGGAGACTTCGCCAAGCATCTGCAATACCATTTGCCAAACGTGCCTGCCCTTTGGCAAATTCATGGAATGCAACCCCCATATCCTGCGTTTTCTGTTCTTGAAAACGTACTATCTCTTCATTCATCAACCTTACAATTGTCTCAAATCTTCTCGTGGCTTCCTCACTCTCCGCTTTCAGCTGCTCCAGAAAACAACATTTAGACATGTTATGGTGATTCTCCTTCAGTTCAAAGGTCTACTCAGATACTGTCAATTACCTCCTTATATTCAAATTCAGCCTCTCCTACTTTGTCAGACCGCGTTAACAAGAGCTTGTCACTGCAGGTAACACATCAACAACAAATGTAAACATCCTCTACCTTATTAACTACAGACAACCAATCAGCTTAGTGAGTTAAGGCTAGTTAAATCGATGTTATCTAGGAAAAGTAGTACTAAAAGGTTCGGAATTATCTTCACTATTCTACCAATCATTTTACATGATGCAAGGACTATTAGCTAGAAAGTAGTTGATGTTTAAATGCCAGATCAAACTTATTCAAATTGCATGCATAAATGTTGTAGTTTGGGATATCAACGTACATATACCAGCAAGCACTAGGGTAACAAGAGAAAGGCATGCTTATCCTTAAAGGCAACTTTAAAGGCATAAATGACAAAAACCAAGAGAAAAGGATGATCAGACTATACAGATTTATCTCCTTCAATTTAATTGTTTCAGCCAGTTCACATTGATGCCTGAAGGCATTAGCCCTCTCTGCTATAGTGGCCTGATTCAGATAATGGAAAGGGATAATCAGCTTCTAGGGCAAGCGAGTAATAGATAAACAGGAAAAGGAAAGAATTGGTGACCGCTGAACAGGCTAAACAAACCTTTATAGACTGCACAGCACGAACATAATCTTTCAAGGGTTCTTCAAAATTCATCAAGAGTTGATGGGCCTGTAAATTAACAGAAATCCATTTGTAAATTAACAGAAATCCATTACATACATCAACCATCAGATCAGGGAATCTGAGTAGTCGTCAAAACAGATGCAGCAAAAACACACAATCTGAAGAGCAATTTAAGCCACCTCTTTCTGCAGTTTAACTGATAAAATCTCTGATTTTGTCCCAACCTCTGAAAATGCCTTTCCAAGAGTATCTCCCTCGCATGCGCCAAGGAGCTTGGCTGCCTTCCCAAAATCTGACAGAGATTGTCCCAATTCTGGAGAAGAAATGAAATCCATGAGAGGACAAGGATTCATCTAAGAAGCATATAGAATGATAGAAATGTGTTATGAGATAAAATCACTTCAACAACAGGTCAACTCTTATTACCTTTATGCCTCTTCACAAGGCGATATGCATGCTTCTGAGCTTCAGCTAAATGGTTTTCAAGCTCAAAAATGTAATGCTTCATCTTTTCATATTCAGGATTTGACTCCTCAACAGGTTTTTCTTTCCCAAGGACAACATCTGTCACTTTAGATTGCACATCCTGCAACATATTTAGAACATTATTTTGACAGATCTCATACAACTAGATGCATTCATAAGAAAGCCCCTGATGGAAACTTTAATATAAATTAGGAATGAGGAAACCTCTCTGCTAAATTCGCTTTAAGGCAGGAGAACAATTCTCCAATCAAATTTTAATAATCAAATCTGCCACCTCACAACAGATGTTCTACGGAAATAAATGTTTAATCAAATCATAATGGCATATTTTAAAGGTGTAGCATTGCCTTATTTATCCCAGAAAAGGTTGCAATGATACAAACCAATAAAGTAGGACAGTGTTGGTGATTAAAATTAGACCAGGCTATTCAAACGTCATAGTGAAACAACCTGATGACAAATTGACCGCATAAATAGATATGCAAAATTATGTATAAATTTCTAGCATGCATCATTTCAGCATTTAACCAGCTAGCATATTATGAAAAGAACAGCTACATATTCTATTGTATATAACTGATGTGGCTAGTACTTGAAAACACCACATTCGCACCTTGAAAATTTGCATCAAATCAGCAGGTTTCTTCTTAAAGATGCCAGTATCTTGGGACCTTAGTCTCTCCATTGTCTGAGAATGAGATAATAACTAAACATCAATTAAGCACAGGATAATGCATGAAAACCATCGTGTATATAGCACTTGATTACTAGGCCTGTGAACCTTCTTCAAATAATAAAGTTTCTCAAAAAAGTTTCCTAGTTCACCAGTTCATGTTGAAGGTGGCACTTCTGCTGCTCACATGGGAGCAAACTTCTAAATTGAATTCTACATAAAACTCTGCAGTAATTGTACCAAAAGATATGAAAAGTTGGCAGTTGCAGGCAGTGGTTTATGAAAAGTGTAACCATTAATGCTGTTGGCATTAATGCAGACCCAGAAGTCAAAAAGATGAAACAGGAAATTCAATGACTAATATATCGTCTGACAGATACGTTAAAACTACCATCGTCGTTTATCGTATCATCTACTCAGATGGTCAACAGATAGGAATGTTGAAGGAACAACTTATATGCAGTAAAACTTGACACATGAAATCATATTTGAAACTACTTCTTACCTTGTTTTTGATGTTCTATTTTTTCATTAGTAAATAAAACCCAGTTCACTAAATGTGTTATCAAATCAGGAAAGGACTCTATTGTAAGCCATATACCAATCTAGTCTTATTTACAATTATCACTATTTTCCTTCCTATAAGGGACGTATTCTTATTTTATCACTTCTAGACTTTCCATTAAAGACAAATATTAGATTTTTTTTCCCTAAATGGATAAAGATGTTGAGACATTGTAAGAAAGTAAATTCACCAAGTTCAACATTGGCTTAGCTTATAGTCACAATTCCAACATAGCAATGTCTAAGAGCATCACTGCCAACACGGAAAGTCCTTAAGAAAGGATCCTGTTAACCCTTTCCGACATCGGATAAAAGTACTGAACAATAACCAAACCATGAAAAATAAAAACATTACCTCTTCATCTGCCAGCAAAAAGGTCCTCAGATCCTCACTTTGCTGAAGATCCTGGTGTGAAGCTACACGATTAACAAATACATCCAGTGCTTGACGCCTCATCTCAATAAACTCAGCACTGAAACGGAATTTCTCTGAAGTAGAGAGGATGAAAAGATTTTATACTAAATCTTAAAATTGAATGAATCGGAGACATAACCTCGCACATAATGATAACTCACTGCTGACTGAAAATATT
This sequence comes from Erythroxylum longipes, assembly GCA_027563885.1. Taxonomy (NCBI): domain Eukaryota; kingdom Viridiplantae; phylum Streptophyta; class Magnoliopsida; order Malpighiales; family Erythroxylaceae; genus Erythroxylum; species Erythroxylum longipes. The sequence continues at coordinate 40,831,597 of JAOQMS010000005.1, read as the reverse complement.
TTGAAAGTTGAGGGAAATCGTTTCACAAGACTTAAATTCACATTTGGTTATGTCTTCTTCTGATTTAATGAACATACCACCAATCCAAACACTAAAAAATGATACTAGTTTTCAAGGGTCAGCAATCATCACTCAGTGGCATGATTAGTTGGTCAAGCACGCTGACAAATCTTAATATCTGAAGCAACAGTATAGGCAGACATCATAGTAAGACAAGTAGTAACTTCAGAATAATTTCAACCATATGGACATAAGATACTCCGGTTTGAGAAAGAAGTTGTGCCCTCTCTCTGCTTTGAACCCATATCATCCCTTTCCACAATAATCAAACTTTATCCATTGAAACCAGACCCAAAAGTGCCCATCGACAAGCATATTCTTAACAACTAAACTGATCTCTTACAACATCACAAAATCAAAACTAGCTCAGCAGTTACATTCACATGCAGTTATTTACTCCATGCAGAAACTATAAGAATGGTGTACAGTTAATGGTTCAATAAAAGTAAAAACAAACAGTGATGAAATAAAGTTTAAGTATTGCCATTTGGTAGATTGTCACACCTACAGTACTCTTCTCTGGAAGAGGAGGAATGAAAATTCCCTTGTATCTCTCGAAAAGCCGATCCCGCAACCACACGAAATCGCTATATCGCCGAATCACAATCTTGTCCGTACCTTGATACTCCGGAAAATTTGACTGCAAAACAGGGTCATTTTTGCACAAATTATCTCAACAACTACACTTGCCAGGTTATAAGCTGAAATCATGGACAAAATCAAATGAACGCCAAAACCCTAACACCAATGTCAGATGAAGTACAAAGACCTTGGTGATGACTCGGTAGGAAATATAAGCCTGTACGCCATTTCCCAATTTCACAGGATCGGTCACCGAAACCGACAGGTATGACGGCGAAGAAGGAGATCTAGGGCTCTGCAACGGCCCGGAGGAACTTCTCTGCTGTTGAATTTGACGAATAACCAAAAAAAAGAAACATGAACAGAAATCAGTGGCTAAAATGTAATATAAGCATTGAATTGTATTAAGAAGCAAGAACTTTTTTGAACCAGAGAGGGGGAGGTGACGGTGGTCGTGGCAGACAAGTAATTTACCGTAGAAATCATGGTCAAAGGAATAAGAAATCTGTGTGTGCTGTTCAAGGGAAAGAGAGCACAGAGGTTTTAACAGATAAATGTCGTCTAAAGTGCGCCTATGGGCTGCGCAGTGACCGCCGAGAAAATGTTACAGATAGAAGAGATTTTGAAGAGCAGCGGCGCGTGGAAGTGTCGTGAAGGGAGGGTCATTGACGACTTTGACTTGTAAATAAAATTAATTGATGGGAATAAGTGATTTATAAATTTTATATTTAATTGCACGGAGTTTACATGGCTTTGAAGCATTAGCATGATCTTGACGTTAGATGATAAGTCCTATGACAACTTGAGATCATGTATTACACTTTAAACGTAATCGTTTCTTTTTTGTCTCGCAAATATCTGTATTGTATTCGGTAAATGACCTCCTGGTTAGATTATTTAACCTCGATAAACTAATTTTCCAAGAGCTTTTGAATTTAATTGTTTACTTAATAACAATATTGTTCTTTATTTTACTTTTTACTTTTACTCTATTTGTTTTTAAAATTGACTTTTTTTATCATACAATTATGTTGTAAAATTTAAAAGAATATAATAAAGAGATTAATTAAACTTTTTTAATCTTTATTTAATTTTATATTTAAAATATCATAATATTAAGTTTTAAACATAAAAAATCACATCAAATAAATATTTTTAGTATATAATTACTATACTGTATCTGTGTCATACTATAATTATAGATATTTTTAATTTATTAAATAATAAAATTTATACATATTATATGAAAAAGACTAATATGATGTATCTCACTGCATCATTCATATTAATAGAGAATTTAACATTTGATTATTATTATTATTATTATTATTATTATTATTATTATTATTATTATTATTATTATTATTATTATTATTATGTTTTTTCATTAAAGTTATAAACTTAATTTTTGTAAAATTAAATATCTAAAATCTAAATTTTTATAAGAATATTCAACAAAATATTAAGAAATATAATATTTATGCTTATAGTTTTTAAAAAATCATGTCCTTATAAGTTATTTTATACGTCGATAATTAATACTAAATAGTTAATTTTACCAAACGTTTTTAATAAATAACTGATACTATCTACTAGTCAAATCAACTGATATAATCAGATATTAATTAACTACTAATAAAATCAGCTATCATTTAATGCAATCTATTATTTCCCAAACATGGCCTGGTCGTTAACTAGTAGACTACAATTCATGATAGCTTAGACACAGAATTCCTTCCCCAAAAGAAAGAAACAAAGATTTTTTCGACAATTTCGTATGTTTCTTTACTTTTGCCTTTTTTAATGATTTTTTTCAAATACATCAAAATATGGAAGAAGCAATGTACATGCCTAATGTAATTCTAAATAAAAATAAATATATTTTCCAATAAATAAGAAATATTTCAAAAACCTATAACTCACAATGAGAAGTGTTTTTCTTGATTCACCCGTGTAAACAATACCATTACTTTAGTGATATTATTCCCAGAATACCCTTTGACTAAGGGTAACTCATATGATACAATTTTATTAAGACTTATCAGTAAAATATTATACGAACATAGGAATCACAATAGAATCACAATAAGAAGAGTCCTTCTCGATTCATTGTTGTGAACAACATCGCGTAATTAGTGATGTTATTCCCCCGTGCTATCTGACCAGGGTAGCTTATGTGACCAATTAGGTACTAGAAGCTAACCATCCTTCAACATTTGGGCTCGTTAATATTGGAACAGGCCTGCAAATTAATAAGTTGAATATGAATTAACTAAAATTTAAGCTAGATATCATAATGTCATTTCATTCTATAATTAAAGAAATAATTCGTTAAATATATTACCATATTTGCTTTTACGTGTTAGTTTATTAAAAATAAAAAATTAATAATGTGCAAAATAAACATTAAAAATTTAAGTTAGAATTAGATTATTTTAAAAATTAAGTAATAATATTTTAATATTTTGTTAATATTGAGTAATTAATATATTTTTCTTAAAATAATTACAATATTAAAAATAGAATATTATCTATGATATTATTTTTATCAAATAATATATTTTATAAATTAAAAATATAATTCAATATATTAAAAATATAATTCATTGAAAAAGAAGTAAATTAAGAATTAGAATATTGCCTTTTCTTTAAAAGGTACCTTCTTGCCTTAAATATGACATGAGGTATGTGAGAGAGTTTATGTTGTTCTATTCGTTGTTTAAGAACACAACACTCCTTTATATTTAACCGCTCCAATTTGGTGATTGTCGGTGACAACAGATGATACGGCAACGTCTTCAACCTCGGACACCCCCAAATGCTAAGCTCTCACAGATATGGCATAACTGTAATTTTCTTCTTAATTATCTCTGTCAACCACCCATCGTCCCACTCTTCCCATTCCTATAACTCAGAAAATACAAGCTTTTTTAGTTTTGGAAATGCCACCATTGGTGAATCTTCTTCTTCTTCAATTCCCATGAATTCAATACCTACCCTTTTCACTCTCATGTACCCTAAGTATAATTCTTGAAGGAATGGAAGCTTCCCCAATGGAGGCAATTCTTGAAGATTTTCGCAGATAGAGATCCAAAGCTCTCTGACTAGATTCAACTTCATCATCCAACTTGGAAACACTGTTTTGCCATTGTACTTCTGTATGCCTAACATTTCCAAATCCAAATGTGGCTCTAAAGTTTCAAGTAACTCTTCTTCATCTTCCAACCTAAAATCTCCATCAAAATGAAAATTCAAATTCAATCTGGTAATGTTCTTCTTTTTCTTCAATTGTATTGCTTTGGTTTCTTCGATCTTTCTCACATTTCCCAGACCCCTTATGCTCAAAGTCCCTCTAAGATTATTCAACTTCTCTAGATCAGCAACAGATGCTTCGTTCTCATGAACGCCTATGATGAAGTTACTCAACCTTTTGACACGCCAGAGATTTCCTATTCCTTTTGGAAGATACTTTATTTTTCGACAACCTTCCATATCTAAGTACATCAAGTTCGATAGTCTCCCAATCCCTTGGGGCAATTCTTCAAGATTGACACAATAGACAAGAGTTAATGTGTTAGCCCCCGAAATATTTTTGTCGAACTAAGCATGATAGTTATGGAATAAGCAAGGAATTTGAATTTTTGTCTTAGCATGAATTATAAGGTCATGATAGAACTATTATTGGATTTAATTATTTATTTTTAGAATTGAGTCATTAATTTTGTAGGCATGAATAAAGATTAAAGATTTGATGGGAATATTGGAACTTAGTTAAAATTTATGTGGTGTTAAGTGGATTAAAGGAGTTAGAGCCATAAAA
>JAOQMS010000005.1:40813001-40827035 GCA_027563885.1 Erythroxylum longipes | reverse complement strand
GTTAAGCGACCATTTCACCACAATAGCTTAAGCTGTTGTGTGAGGTCAACTTAATTGGTTTTATATATTCTCTAACAATAACCATTAAACCCTAATTAGATTATAAAATTTGCAATCTCTCAATTCACAAATTATCCAAAACCCTAATTAGATCTGAAGCACTCCAATAATCTATCAGAACATCACACGAGATCTTTCTCTACGTAATTACCAATATTATTTTACACAGTTTATATTAAATCTCCTAACTCTCGTTAATCCGATTTAATCATTTTTCATTCAGTTCACCCTCTAAGTTTATTTCCAAATTATGCAAGAACACAGTCAAATTACGACATTCATCCAACAAATACAATTGACTAAATTATCATTAAATCAAAATAAAATCCTGAAGGAGAGTTAGAACACCATCAATATTCCAAATTATATCATCATATTATCCATCTCAGTTCTATACATAAATAAAATCAAAACGAACAGAAAATAATGACTTAGGATATAGGATGGAAGGAAACAACATTGAGAAACCTCCTGATTTGAGAAGCACATCGAGTCAACTTCATCTTCCTATTCTTCCTCTTCCTTCTTCTTCTTTCTTTCTCTCTTGGTATTCTCTCTTTAGGGTTTCAAGTGTGGCTAATGCAAAAAGCTTCTTTGTGCTCCTCTTAATGTTCTTTAAATAGCCTTTTATATTTTAGGTAACTATATGGTCTTTCTAGGATCCAAAAGGTTCAAAAAGTCCCTCGAAATGTGAAGTTCGTAAGTGACTACGCGTCTACCCAATGCAGGCCACGACCATGCCCACATTTGAGCCTTTTGTCACTATTACGGACTAATAGGCCATTGTTTCAGCTCGAATGTCTTTTGAAACTCCTTCGTTCTTCGATATTGACCCAAAAACACTAGCAAACATATTAAGGTACCTCAAAAACATAATATTTAAGCTCAAAATCTTGTACTGAACCATAAAACATGTAAAACACATATAAGTGACAAACGAATATAATTCTAACCTAAACATATACTAGATGATCAAATTAATGGCTAAACACATATCAAACTATGCCTTAAAACACGATGCAATTTACGATTATCAAATTATGTTGATGAGACTTGAAATATCCTCTATGAGAATTAATAGACTCAGGGAGGTCCAATTCTCATGCCAAAGCCAAATATTATCCCCCTTCCCCACCTTGATTTTAATAAGGGATAAACCACTTTCCTCATTTTTAGCAATTGTGTAAAAGGCTAGAAGTATTCATTCTTTTCAGGTAACTGCCATAACCTAGCATTTTTGGGATAGAATTCATTCATCCACTTACACCGTACGGATTCCTTATCTTTGAAGCATCTCCAAATCATTTTGGCCATTTACAAGTTTCGAAAGGTTTTCATTGAATTGACTTTAAGCCCCTTTGTTGTTTTTTCCCTACAAAGTTGGTCCCATTTAATCCTAGCCCCTCAAAAGTTGTCACTTATTTAGGCAAAAGGAAGTTTTTGATACATTTTTCAATCTCCTAGGAAGAAGTAAATGGGAACTCTAGTTTGTATGCAAGTTGCTTGACATAAATATGATGAGTTAAACCTTTCCAGAATGTGAGAGAGCTCGATTCTATCATGCATTAACCATCCCTTTATATCTTTCCAATAACACAAGGATGTGTTGACTCATTAAAGATATGGGAACTACAAGGTACTTTAAAGGAAGACTTTGTTTCCTCAATATAAAGATTTACTGCAAGCTTTCAGATAAGTTTAGACTAGATGAGGCTATGATTAATGTTTTGGGACTTATGTATAAATGATTTAAACCCTTTAAATAGATTATTTATGATTGAACTTATTGTCATAATCTAGATTGCAATATGTAATCATTGTAAATCTTATTCACTTGTGGTACATAGCATATGTTAAATAACCCAAGCTTATGTGTTTATTGCCTAGATTAACTAGTTTTTCTATTACATAATATGGTTATCACATTAAATATGGAGAGCTTATTTTAGGTTGTATGATCGCTTGACCTAATTAAAGAGCTTGTTTTAATTAGATACAATCAAAGAGAAAACTAGGCTTAAGAGAACTTATTGTTAATCTTAGGTTAACATTTTCAAAGGGAGGTTAAAAACATTATAATGATTGATTGTGCACATTTATATGAAGGACGAGATTGAACCACGAACTAGATTCAAAACCTATTAATTAATTTTATTAATTTTGTACTGTTTGATTTGATTGATCTTCAATAATTTAGTTTTACTTTATTTTTCAATCGAATTCAACCAACCCCTTATGTCTTAAAAACTTATTTATTCAATAAAAACTAGAAACACACTCTCTATGGATACAATCATTGCTCACCATTACTAAAAATTTAGTTACATAGAGTTAGGTTTTCTTTTCTAATATGTTCTACTAGCATCAATAATCAACACTAAGTACTTAACTAAATTAGTAAACAATGGTTTTGCTGCTTTAAGAAATTACTAAAATGGTTTTTAAATAAATTTAAAAACCTACTTCTTCTAATAGCTTTTTTGCCAAATTACTCTAATTTTGGTCTCGAATTTACCCAAAATTCCTAAAAATGACTAAAATACAAAGTTAAATGTTAACATTAATAATGTCTTAAAAGTTAAAACACTATTGAATTGGCCAAACATGTCTTAAAAGCAAAATTCACATAATCCATTTTACCACACTCCATATTCCACAAAATCAATCCATTGACAGCTATACATAAGTTATAAATATATAAAGATAGAGTTGAAAATTGGGTCATTAGGTAACTAATGATGATAGTGACGATAAGGAGTGATGACCAAGTAGCATTGGCGGTAGCAAGTGGTGAGGTTAGCAGATCTATTGGTGACTTTAAAGGAGATGGAATCTGGATGCAATCTGGTGGATATGAGAGCCGAGATAATGCATGCAATATAGGAGAGCATGAGGATGGCCGATGGTGGAGAGCTAAAATAGATAAAATGAAATGAAACCTAAAAGAGATACTGAAAGGGAGGGGTAGTGTGGGCAATGGGTATGGGGTGTGTGGGTCTAATTTATGTGAATGAGAAGGATAAAGGAATGAAGCTACCTACCTAGGATTAGTACTAGTACGTTTAATTTTTCCAATTTAGTCCATTTTTTTTAATTTATAAATTTTACCTGATAAATACCTGTATTCAAAAATGTCAGTACCAATTGGTATTCATAACTGGTTCGGTACCCAACATATAGATAATGTTATGTACCAACCAAAAAATGGTATTCATATTTCATACCCTTAACTCAATGAGGGCCCTTTGAACATGGTGTGTAATCCTAAACAACCATTTTTTAGACAGTACAGAAAGATATTCATACCCCTAACTCAACAAGGGCCACTTAAATAAGGTGTCTAATCCCAAACATTAGTTAAAAATTATGAAATTGCCCTCCAACTTGCTATTTAGCATCTAAAAAAATGGATTAACATTGTAGGTTTAGAAACTTTTATTCATTTTCTTTAAGTTTTAGAAATTCCTAAAATAACTAAACCTTTAGATATTTAAAAATTCAGTCCTAATCAGTTATGTAATCGTATATAAATTCCCTTTCCTTTTTAAATTCAAATCTTCTATTCTCATAAGCCTATTCCAACCAATACAATTTCTTGTCTTCCTTTTCCAAGAAGGGGAATTGCTTTCTCTCTCTCTTCTCTCTCTTCTCCCTCCCTAGAAACACAAAATTTTGGCATATCAAAGCTTCTAGGTAATTTAAACTCTCTAATTTTGAGTCTTTTTCTAGCAAATATCTTTAAAGTTGATTACCCCATCCTTGGGAAAGTTTATTTTACTGAATTTTCCTTTATCTTCTTTCATTTTTGAGTTTTGTCTTTCTACTAGCTACTCTCCTCTTCTGTTTATGGACAATGATCAAATGAAGGGTTCGATGTTTGATTTAAGATACTGAAGGTCAATTACTCAGATTTGGCCCTTTATAGAATTAGGGTTTGGTTTATCTCATTTGCTTCGGCTCATAAGTTATTGATAATTTAATGCTTATACTAGGAGTGTGTAATGAGCTTTATTTGATTGGTCGTTTCTCAAATTATATTCAAAGAGAAGCCTACCAAGCAAGGATGGATGCACCCCCACTTGCCCCCACTGCCTCCAAAAAAAATTCATATAAAAATATTATTATTTTAAGTTTTGATCCCATAAAAAACTTCAAATATTTTCCCCCACTTAAAAAAATTTTTGAATTCATCCCTGCTACTAAGAATTTTTATTTGAAATTTAAAGCTTATCAAGAAGTTACGTCAACCCTAAGAAACAGAAAAAATTTATTATTTAATTTTAAGCTCAATTTATGTGTGATTTTTTAATAAATTATCTTTTGTTTGTTTTAACTTATATATTCTATTTGTAATGAGCTTTTGAAGTGACATAATTTTAAATTTAAAAAATCCATTTAGACCCACAGAATTTAAAAGTTCAAACCAAATGGACTTTTGAATTATATACTCAATGTTTAAGTGTTATAAGCCTAAACTTAAAAATGAAGTAAATTTTATTTTCTTATTTATTTGGAACTTATGTAGATGTTTTTCTTATATGTTTGCTGTACGAATGCCCAAATGGTGACGAGTAAAGAGAACCTAATAAAAGGTTAATAAAAATATTACTTTTCAAATTTCAGTTGTCATTTTTTAGAAGTTCGATTATTGTATAAAAAAAGTTTTAAAAAATGGTTAAAAGTAACTGCATAAATAAAAATAAAGTAAATAATAAATAATAAAAATTTAAAAATTTAAAAATCAAAATAAAACTAAGTAAATAAATAAACAAGAAATTGAAAGAAAAAAACCATAGTGTAAGTGTTATAATCAAAAGTATTTAGGTTAATTAAAAGACACCAGAAACGAAAGAAAAAGTTTAAAAGGCATATGAAAAGAGAAGAACCTCATTATGTATGGGTTATTTATTTGTACTAAATTGAAAAAGTTTCTTATTAAGGGTCAAATCTTCGATAACCTTTAGTAGGGCTATATTGTTCCTAATTTCATCTCCCCAAAATTTTTTGCTTCCCTTACGATCCCTAAGTACAATTGGTTACTGATGATTTCTAAGCCTGTAAAGATTTATCATTTTTAGCCATAAGTGCACGGTATAACTGTAGCTATAATTGGAAAGTACAGGTCGATCCCATGAGGATTGTAAGTACTAGAATTAACCATTTTCCTGTCATCTAGCGGTCGAATCAGATTGTAGATTTAATTAAAAATTAAACTAAGATTGACATAATAATGAACTCAGAGAAAGGAAAATATTATGAAAATTCAATATCAAATAAAGAGTACATTGTTGATGAATCTCCCTAATAATTCTTAAATACTAACCCTTTATCATGCAATTAAACTGTTGATTATTGGACCATGAAAATTCATATCTTATATTAACATCTTTCTCAAGAATATTTGCAACAAACTCTCAATTGATTAATTGAAATCTCTTTCCAGTTAAAATTCCTAAGATTACATTATTAATTTGTGAATTTCACTATTAGGTTTGACTCTAATGTAAAGGATTTATGTCGATGCATATCTAAGTTTGGATGCAACTATTTCGAATTATGGTAGATTTATTTACATAAAAGGATTTCTCAATCTCAATCATATGAAATCATACGATGGAATAATATTTCGGAAATTAGATAATCTACCTAGCATGCGAGAATGTGGTATCAATCTAAACACTTATCATCTATCAGTTAAGGCAAGGTTTTAGAAAATGAAAATATAAACTTGGCAACAGATTTAGACAAGGAATCAAAATTAGCTTCAAACAAAATTGGAAAAAAATGCAATTTTTAAAGTTCGATCTAGGTTGTAATTCGTAAATTCCATTACATCATAAGCTTGGAAGGATCTGGGGTGCTTGATTGATGGGTTTAGGAAGGGGTTAATAGGTAACGAATAAAAAGTGAGTAGTTAGTTGTTGATTGTCATTATAGGGGTAATAATTTGATATTTCACTTTTAGGGAATCTTCCATACCCCCATTTAGTAGAGGAATGAAATTTATTTCTTAGTAATGACTCTTTTTTTAAAATTAATTAATTAATTAATTATAATTAATTATAATATAATTACTTAAAATAATATTATTAATTAATTAATTAAAATATAATTAATTAAAATATAATTCATTCATTAATAAAAATATTGTAATTAATTAATAAATAAAAATATTTTAATTAATAAAAATATTGTTAATAATTAATTAATTACATTATAATTAATTAATTAAAATATAACTAATTAAAATATAATTATTCATTAATTAATTAATTAAAATATAATAATTAAAATATGATTATTTATTAATTAAACTATTGTAATTAATATAATTTTTCATTAATTAAAATATTCTAATTAATTAAAATATAATTCATTCATTAATTAAAATATTGTAATTGATAAATTAATTACAATATAATTAATTACAATCTAATTAATTAAAATATTATTATTATTAATTAATTAATTACATTATAATTAACTAAAAATAAATAATTAATTATTTACAATATAATTAATTAAAATATAATTCATTCATTAATTAAAATATAATTAATTAATTATATTATATTATAATTAAATAAAAATAAAAAATTAATTAGTTACAATATAATTAATTAAAATATAATTCATTCATTAATTAAAATATTGTAATTAATTAAATATTGAATTACAATATTTTAATCTTAATATTTTTTTACGAACCAACCACTATCAATGGTAATGGTAATCATTCCTTCCTCTTAACCGACCATCATAATTATAATGATAATATCTATTCCCATTCTTCAGTATATTCATTCTCATTCCTATTACCATTCTCTCATGCGAACTAACCGCCCCCTAAATTCTTATAAGAATATTCAACAAAATATTGAGAAGTATAAAATTCATGTCCTTATAATTTTTTTAAATCACGCCCTCATGGGTCATTTTACACATCAATAGCTAATATTAAATAGTTAATTTTATCAAACATTTTTAATAAACAGTTGATATTATTCGCTGGTCAAATCAGTTATCAGCTAACCGCTTGTAAAATCAACTAACAATTAATGCAATTTATTGTTTGTCAAATAGAGCCATAATAACTGATTTACGTTTAATTATATGGAATTTGCATAATCGGAAACATTAGCATGCCTGACATGTACATGTTTTAAAATATTATTGATAACTTATAGACCATGTTTTAAAAATAAAAAGTTAAACTGACGAAAGAAGTTTAAGGTTTAAAGAATTGAAATATGATTGAAAGAGATTTTCCTTATCTGCCTAAAAAATTGAAATTTAATTAAAAAAAGATATTATTAAATACATATTAATTGATTTATTTTGGCTTATAAGAACTTATTAATTTACAAAAATTATTCGATTAATTAATAAATTAATCAGTTTTAATAATATTTTAAAAATTAAGCTTGTTCGGTTAGTTTAACAGTTAACACTTTAAACTAGTAAATTTTTGATTCGATTTTCAACTTTTCAGTTTGATTTAGTTTAATAATTTTTATTGTTAAAAATTGATCAGTTTATTAATTAATTGGTCAATTTTTTATAAACTAAAGTAAATCGATTACTTTTTATTTAATAGTCTACTTTTTCAATTAAACTTTAATTTTTTGATGGGTAAGAATAGTCTTCTTCAATCAATTTTTAAATTCTTTAATTTTATTCAATCTTTCACTAGTTTTATGATGATCTAATACCAATTAAACCTTTTAAACTTTAAATATCTTATTTCATAAATTTAATTTTCGGTCCGATTTTGAAAATATTATTATTATTAACAATAAAAATTACTAAAATAAGTCAACCTAAAAATTAAATAGTTCAAACTTTTTATAATTTAATGCTCAAATTCGTTGAATTTTTTAATTATTACTTATAAGTATGCCATCGAATGGTTGTGGCAGGTTTGAGACTTGAGGCCTGCTAGCTCATTATGAAAGATCCGAAGATCGGCCATAAATAAATCAAATATTATTTTATAATTTAAAATTGGGATTGGAGATATAAGAGGATAAATTTAATGTTCATAGTTTGAACCTTTATTAAATCTTATATATAATGAATAAGAATTAATAACATAAAATATAACTTAAGTATAATATTTTAATGAAATCAAAATGCGGAAATATAAAATTAACTAATAATAAATTTAATAATTAAATTTAAACTTAAACTTAAACTTAAACTTAATATAAACAATTTTAAAATAGTAACATCTAGTAAGCTTTTGTTTTTGAATATCCTTTATCATAAAATTTAATAATAAGTTAATATTAAAAATAATAATATCGGTTAAAGATTGTATTCTCGAGGTTTACCAAAGTTCTCAAATTCTTGTTTTAAAATCAAGAGCTACGTCTACACCAAACAACAAATTAGTAATATATGAATATTTTTTATATTATTCTTTATTTTTAGAATAAGTGAATAATTATTCTTAACAAATGCATTTTCATAAATATCTTTTTAAATTAATTGTACTCAAAAGATAATGAGATAATTCTTTTTTCAAATTTAAAAATGAATATAATAAATGCAATCTATGTGAATTAAACCATAAGCTTTAAATATAAAATATCAAGAATATAAATTAATAATGAATATTTTAATTCTAAGTAACGCAAATAATGTATTTGAGATTTTGACGTTGTAAATAGTTTTGTTTCTTTGTATGACTATATTAAAAATAACACTTTATATAAAATATATTTAATCGAATAATCTACTACATATTTTCGTAAGATTAAAATACTTTTATCACTCTAAACTACCTATTTATATAACTTAATTAGGAGATTTTTAAAGATTATAATAAAATAATATTAATAAAAAAGAAAAAAACTAACATTATGAAAAAGTAGCACATTATATTTTTATTATAAGATTCTCTTTTTACAGATAATCTATCAAAATTTTATACATTTTCGTAGCATATCCTAAGTTCATTTATTTTTTAAACTTTCGTAGCATAACTCAATTTCATTTACTGATTATGATTATATGTGAAGACAAAATCCTTACAATTATCAAGTACACATCTCATTATTTATTATTTATAACATTAGAATAAACATTTTAACTTTGTCACTCTTTGTCTTTGACAACTTGAAAAATGTTTATTTATGACTAAATTTTAAAATGTTTATGATTATAAACACCTCTTAAATTTATAAATATACTAGTAACCTAACCTGGGTTGTAACATGGCATACAATATCAGCTTAATCTTATTGCTTTCTTAGCATAGAAAAAGAAGTTAGATGGTTGTACAATAAAATATTGAACTAGTTAGTTTAATCGAAATAATAAAAAATCATCTATTTTTTTAGTTCAATTTACTTTTATAATAATCTCTATATATAAAAATTAATTGATTAAGTGATAAATTGGTCTATTTTTATTAAATCATAAGTAGCCGTTTGATAATTTAATATTATTAAACTGTAATCGCTTCTTCTTCTTTAATTTGGCACGCTAAAAGTTGATAATATTATTGAATTTATGCCCATTGCCGTCTGCTACCATCATCGCCACCATCAAACCATGTACTTGATGTACAGAGAATTTGATAAATCACTTTGCTTTTGATGGGTTTTGGAATTTAATGTTCAAAGGCTCGACTTTGAATTCATTTAGTCACAACAGAATTTCCAAGTTAAGGTCTCTCATTTTCTTAATCTTTACCAAAATAAAGCTAATAGTGTTCTTTTTTTTTCCTTAATGAATATGATGACGCTATCATAAACCCAAATTATTTCACCCACCACATGATTATTAGAATGTCCCAAATATAATCCTGGTTAGAAGTCATTCTTTTTCTAACATTCTTAATTTAAACCCTTTCCTTTCTATAAAAAACACAAACACACACACTCTTATCATCTTTGTCTTATGGATAATAAGACTTGTGGAGATAATAATGAAGAGGAAGTTTTGACGTTATCACGTCATGCTAAATTGGCGTTAACTGGTAATAATCAGACCAAATTGGTGCTTTTGGATCTTCAAAGTGTGGTAAAAAAGATTGCCAATCTTGGAGGATAGCATTGACTAGTAATTTGCCGGGCTCTTTTTGGATTTTCTTAAAGATTTTCTTTTTCAATGATTTTAAATTATTTGTGATGATATTTTCATCTTTTATTCAATGTTATTCTTAAGATATTTGCCAAGATATCTAATTTATTATTTTTGGTGATGTTACGAATACCATACCGGACTTAGTACCAGATTGAATTATGGTACGGTACTGTACCAGCAGGGACGGAGTTATCACCATTGAGCCCCCCAAGATTTAAATAAAAATTAAATATTATTTATATATATATAAACATATTGCTCGTTACTCTAAAACCCTAACAATGACAAGTTGGCAACTGCTAAATCAATAGAAGAATACGACATATATATATTGCTCGTTACTCAGAAACCCTAACAATGGCAAGTTGGCAACTGCTAAATCAATAGAAGAATACGACATTGCACGTTGGTATTTTCTGCTTCATCTCTCAAAATTTCCTTCCCGTATGTTTCACTCTTTATCTTCCAAGAATTTTGTTTCCTATTCAGTATTCACAATATTTGCTTGACTAGTTATTATGAAATTCTTATACACTGACAGATGTTGAATACATGGTGTAATAGAAGGTTTTGAAAGCATATGGTTAAAAACGTCCTTGACACGTATGGTTTTAAAAGCAATTGGAAAAGCATTTTGGACAGATGTAAGCTATCAAAGATGTACATGGAAAACTCATTAATTATCATTGTCCAGATGTTGTTTGTTTTCACTCGGATACAGAAGCAGATAAGTTACTTGTTGATGTAATATGCATGAGTTTATACTAGTTTTCACGTGGATACAGAAACGGAAAAAATATATGTTGCTCGTTTCATATGCATGAGTTTATATTGCTAAACGACGTTAATTGTAAATGTTATTTGGTTGTCAAAATTGTGTAAAAAATATGATAATTAGATGATAAATTTTCTATCACATAAGGAAATTGTAGAATAAATAATTTATGAAATGATAAAGATTCTTCAAGTCCTAAAGGTGGAGTGTACATGATAATTAAACTTTGGCAGTTAGAACGTTAATGCATCGAGCTTAATGTTCTTTTTCCTTCAAACTTGCAGCTTTCATGCCTAAAATTAAGAATGGTCGCTCGTTTAAGATTGAGAGCCTCTATGATTTTAGTGGAGCAAAACCCATACTGAAGGTGATGGAAGTTGTTGTATGAATCACTTCCAAAATATGTGTTGATTGAGATGAGTGTCTGATTTATCGATGTTGAACTGTGCAGGTCGTAGAAATTTCACATTCAACAGCTACTAACTGTTCATTAGAGAATAAATCTCAATCTGAGGTCCTAATAACCACTGTGAAAAAGGAGGAAACAACTCCTGAAGAGGTAAACAAACCTTAAGTTAATTGTTGTGCTTTTTTAGATTGTTCTCTCATAAGCTTGATCACTATCCAGATTTTTGTTGGTGAAGGCATTTTTTGTTCTTCTGTCACGTCTGCTTTTTATATCGACAAGTTTTATAATATTTATTCTACGACAAGATTTAGGAGTGTTTTAGCAAATGTGTGTGTGACCGTTTGATCAATAATTTAACTAAGTTGTTGCAGTAGGGAATGAGTAAATATTGGCTCTAGCTATTTTTTTTTATTTTGACAGCTGCTACCTCTTTTATGGAATTAGTAAATATTGGTTCTAACTAATTTTTTATTTTGCAGTTATGGAAAAATACTTTAAAAAATTAATACCGATTGTTCAGTTATCATCGTCTGATTTAAATTAGAATGTTAATAAAGCAACTCCAGCATCGAAGGAGGTTATTATTGAGAACTTGTGATTGACTTAGAAAATCTTCCTTCCGATCTAGGATTGAGACCTAATATAATGGAGTATCCTCCCGAAAAACGAGATCAGGTGCGTAGAGATTATTTATTAAAAGGTCATTGTCAACCTTGAAATCATGACTTTTCTCAAACCATGGATGGAGATCGTAAGCGGAGATTTATTGTATCATGGTTTGATGATTTCAAGGATTGGTTGGAATATAATGTTGAAAAAGATGCTGCATATTGCTTATATTGTTATCTTTTTTCGGCTGATCGTGAAAGAAAACATACTAATTTTGTATCTGAGGGTTTTAGTGCTTGGCGAAAGAAAACAAGATTAAGAGAACATGTAGGAAATCATGACTCTGATCATAATAAATGTCGAATTGCTTGTGAAAATTTAATGAACCAATCCCAATCTATTGAGTCAGCTTTTTCAAGGCAATCAGAGAAATCAAAAATTGAATATCGATGTAGGCTAAATGCATCAATAGGGTGTCTTCGTTATCTCTTGATGCAAGGGCTGCCTTTTCAGGGGAATGATGAGTCTGAGAATTCAACAAACTAAGGGAATTTTCTAGAATTACTAAAATTCATAGCTTTTAACAATGAAGAAATTAGAAATGTTGTTCTAGGGAATGCTCATGAAAATCTCAAACTTACATCACCTGATATTCAACGTGATATCATTAATGCAGCTGCATTTGAGACAACAAAGGCCATTATTTTAGATATGGGTGATGATTTGTTCTTTATTTTAGTGGATGAATGTCGAGATGTGTCAGTAAAAGAGCAAATGGGACTCGTCATTTGGTATGTTGATAGTTTTGGATGTGTCATTGAAAGATTTCTTGGTCTTATGCATATACGTAACACAAGTGCAACTTTACTTGTAAAAGGTATCAAGTCATTATTCTCTAACTATGGCTTGAGTATTGCCAACTTGAGAGGTCAAGGCTAAGACGGAGCTAGTAATATGCAAGATGAATTTCATGGTCTTAAAAGTCTAATTTTAAAGGAAAGTTCTTGTGCTTACTACATCCATTGTTTTGCACATCAATTTCAGCGTACACTTATTGCTGTTGCTAAAAAGCATTTAAATGTACGTTCCTTTTCCAATACTATTACTCGTTTGTGCAACGTTATTGGAGGATCTTGTAAGCGCAGAGATATGCTTCGAGAAAAACAAATGGAGAAAGTGATCGCAGGAATTTCACAAGGGGTGATAGAAACTAGGTAAGGGGTGAATCAAGAAATAATACTGAAAAGACCCAGAGATACTCGTTGGGATTCTCATTTTGGTACTCTCATTAATTTGCTACATTTATTTTCTTCTATCATTGAGGTTCTTGAGTTTGTTGGAGAAAATGGGAATGATGATTAACAAATGGCTGCAGCTATTGATTTAATTGATATTATGTTTCGCTTTGAATTTCTCTTTGTGTTGCATCTTATGATAAAGATCTTGGGAATCACAAATGGGTTATCACAAGTTTTACAGAAAAAAGATCAAAATATAGTGAATGCAATGCATTTGGTTAAAGTCTCAAAATGTCATTTGCAACAAGTTAGAGTGATGGTTGGGAGTCTTTATTGAAACAAGTCGTTGACTTTTGTGGTGAAAATAATGTAAGTGTGATAGATATGCAACATATGTTTATAGTTAGAGGGAGATCAAGGCGTAGAAGCGAAGACATGACGAATCTTCATCACTATCGTGTTGACCTTTTCTATTCTGTGATTGACATGTAGCTTCAAGAGCTTAACAATCGATTTGATGAAGTCAATACAAGTTTTCTTTTATGTATGGCATGTCTTGATTCTAAAGACTCTTTTTCTGCCTTTGACATGGACAAATTGATTGAACTTGCAAAATTCTATCCGTCAGAGTTTCCTCCTATTGCTTTAATTGAACTTGAATATCAACTTGGGAATTTTATCATAGATGTACGTATGGATAAGAATTTCTCTGAATTGAGTGGAATTGGAGACCCTGCTAAGAGAATGGTAGCTACAAGAAAGCATCATGTATTACCTTTGGTTTATTTGTTAGTCAAATTGTCATTACTTTTACCAGTTGCTACAGCCACAGTGGAAAGAGCTTTCTCCGC
>JAOQMS010000005.1:40789173-40804574 GCA_027563885.1 Erythroxylum longipes | reverse complement strand
TGTAAACTTTATCAGTGAATGAAATAAACGAATGTTTTAAGAGAAATGATAACACCTTTCGAATATACTGGCTTAAGTCATGTGCAAGTTAGTTTTGCCATTACTCCAACATACCATTATTGTAGGTTATGTTCCTAAAAGCTTAGGTACGTACCCTATGGTAGTGGGATGTTACATGGTACTTCCAAAACATAAGCATATTTTGGAAGTATCACGTAGATATATGAGATCCACTTCACGGTACCTCAATGTTCCTTACCAAGATTTGAAGGGAATCTACTCACTACTCCAATTACGTGAGCCATATATGGCCGTGTACATACCATGGCGTACATCAAACTCTCAAACACAGAAGCATAGGGGACTTTCATCATCTCTTCCTTCTCTTCATCCATTAAAGGGCATTGCTTAGTACTCAGCTTAAAGTGAATAGCAAGACGACAACTAACAACTTTAGCTTTATCCATGTTGAACCTTTGAAGTACTTTCCCAATGTACTTTTCTTTTGATAACCATAATTTCTTCGCACCCCTGTCTTGGAAAATCATCATGCTAAGAATCTGTTTTGTTGGCCTCAAGTCTTTCATGGCAAAGGACCTGCTTAACTGTTTCTTTTAATTATTAATCATGTTAATATTTTGGCCGACAATCAATATATCATCAACATAGAGCAAAAGGATAATGAAATCATCATCATCGAATTTATGTACGAAAATATAGTGATCTGAAGTAGTCTTCTTATAGCCTTTCTCCCCCATAACTGTCTTAAACTTCTTATACCACTATCTCAGTACCTATTTTAATCCATAAAGACTTCATCGATCTACACACGTAGTCCTCTTTCTCCTTTTCCTTGAAACCCTTTAGTTGCTCCATATATATCTCCTCTTCCAAAGCTCTATGTAGAAAAATTATCTTGACATCTAATTGCTCAATTTCTAAGTCCAGACTTAGTACTAAATCTAGCACTATACGGATGGATGTCATTTTCACAACTGGTGAAAATATCTCATTAAAATCAATACCTTTTATTTGGTTGAATCCTTTAACAATCAATCTAGCTTTGAATCTTGGATAAGGATTGTCTTCTTCATGCTTAATCCTAAACACCCACTTAAGCTTTCTTTCTTTTTGGCAACTTCACTTGCTCAAAAGTTTTATTCTCATGCAAGGACTTCATCTCATCTTGCATGAATTTAACCTATTGCATCTTATGTTCATCTATCATAGTCTCCTGAAAATTCTTAGGTTCTCCCCCATAAGTACGTAACGCTTACTGATCACCAGAGTATCTAGTAGACATTTATCTTACTCACGTTGATCTCCTAATTGCAACCTGAGCAGTCTCTAATGCTGATGGTTAGGAATATCAATGGGTTGTGCAGGACCGAGCCAGGGGCTAGGTAGCCCGTGGCTTGACCTGTGGCTTGACGGGCCGGGATAGGTCAGCTCGTGCCAACTTGGCCTACCTTATATTTTTTAAAGAAAAATTGTCAAAATCAACATCGTTTTTGACAAAATGACGTCATTTTTGAAGTAATGATCGGGTCACGGGCTAGACTAGGTTGGTCCGTGCTCGGCCCGACTTTGGCCCGTGGCTCACCTATGGCCCAATCAACCCAGGCCAAAATCGAGCTAGGCCAGGCCAAAAGTAACATCCCTACTGGTGGTTGATTATGAACATCATCTTCATCAGAATCTTCATCTTATTGATTTTGAATGGGAGCATCATCATCAGCTACATTTAGCTGACGATTTTCAACTTCATCTTCAAATTATCTCGACACCATTTTTTGAGGAATTAACTCTAAGTCCACCGATTTACCATCAGTTCTTGGAACGTCCTTTTTCACTTTGCCAAGATCTTCAATGGTTTGATCTTTGACAAATATAGCATCACGACTCTGAATCAGCTTCTTCTAGACTGGATCATAAAATTGATAGCTAAATTGATCTTACCCGTAACTAATAAATATACATTGGCAAGTCTTGACATCAAGCTTGGATCTCTCATCTTTAAGAATATGGACATAAGCTTTGCAACTGATTACCCCTAAATCATTATAGGAAACATCCTTTCCTAACCATACTTTCTCCAGAACATCTGAATATAAAAGGATGCAGTGTGAGTGATTTAATACATGTACTGCTATGAATAAAGACTCACCCCAAAATATCTTAGGCAACTTTGCATATAAGAGTAGGCATCTAACTCTCTCCATCAAGGTCATGTTCATCCTCTCACCTAAACTATTCAACTGTGATATCTTAGGAGGAGTAGTCTGTTGTCGAATACTATGCTCTTTGCAATAAACATCAAATGGTCTAGTGTATTCTCCACCATTGTTTATTCGAATGCATTTTAACTTCTTCCCAGTTTGTTTTTCAACTGAGGCATGGAATTGCTTGAAAACATCTAGCATTTGATCTTTATTCTTCAAGGTGTATACCCATGTCTTCCTATAATGGTCTTCAATGAAAATTACAAAGTATTAAGCACCTCCTAGTGACTTTGGCATTGGCCCACATAGATCTGAATGTACAAAATCCAACGCATTCTTCATTCTAGAAGGAGGAGAACTTTTAAAAGCGACTCTATTTTGCTTTCTTGCTAGACAATTAGCATACTTCTTTAAATGCACCTAGTCAATTTCAAATAATGCATTTTTTTCACCAACTGAGTCATCCCCTTCTCGCTCATATGACTGAGTCTCATGTGCCACAATTCAATTGCATCATCTTTCTACATTATATTCATAACATCATTAGAGACCTTTGCCTACATCATGTACAACTTTAAGCACTTCTTACCTCTGGCAATTACCAAGGAGCCTTTAGTAAGTTTCCATTTTCCATCTTTGAAAGTGCTGCAAAAACTTTCATCATCAAGTATGACAACAGAGATCAGATTTTGGCGAAGATCAGGAACATGTTTGACACCTTTTAGAGGCAATTTCATGCCATATTTTGTCTCCAAATAAATATCACCTTTTTAAGTGATTTTGATCGAACCGTTATTTCTCATTTTAACAACACCAAAATCTACTTATGTATATGATGAGAAGAGTTCTTTATGTGATATGGCATGAATAGTGGCATCACTGTCACCTATCCTGTTGAACTTGCAGGATGCACTATTCACATCACTATCATATGAAACGATATGAAAGTCATCAATGGTGGTAGTCATTGATGCATGATCATCATCACTACTATCATCTTTCTTGAGTTTTTTGCCTTTGTTCTTTTCTTCTTTGAACTTTCGACAAAATCTTTTGATATGACCCTTCTTCTTACAATAACGACACTCAACGTTTACATATTTATTTGATCTTCCTCTGCTCTTATCTCTATAATTTGGACCTCTAAATTTGCTCCTCCCCCTAGAACATGTGACGAGAACTTTTGACTGTGTTGAAGAGGCCAAACGTTGTGATCTCTGTCTCATTTCTTTATTCAAAATTCCATTTTTTTACAGATTCCATATTAACAACACTGTCAACTGTAGAATTGCCAATTGAAATCTTCAAAGTCTCCGAAGACTTTGGCAGGGAGGTAAGCAAGAAAAGGGCAAGAACTTTATCACTGAACTTTATGGTCATTCCTAATAATTGATCAACAATCCTCTAAAATTCATTAAAATGATCTTCCATAGAGGTTTCTTTTCAATATTTTATCTGCACTAATTTTGTCAAGTAAAATAATTTATTGTCACCAGCTTTTGAGGTATACAACTTCTCGAGCTTCTTCCATAACATTTGTGCATGAGTCTCATTACAAATATGGTTATACACACTATATTCAACAAATTGCCGAATAAAACTGCATACCTACTTGTGTTTAAATGCCCACTCCTCGTTCAATTTTTGTTCAAGTTTTGTTGTGGTATACACCAGTAAATGCATTTTTGTGATAAACAGAAAGATCTTTCATTTTGTTCTTCATATGTGATAGCTGGAGCTATTTCGGCTAATCATCTTACTTATTTTTGCCTCTATCTTGAATGAAAAATCCTTTGACACAGAATCGAACTTGGCTTTTATACTACTTATTGGGAAAAATTATGAATTATATCCTACAGGTAAAGTAAGCAAGGAAATAACACATAAAAATGTAACGTGGTTCACCGTTTAATTTGGGCTACATTCACTTGCCAAGTTTTGAATAAACCTTCCACTAATAAAAATAATTGATATAGAAAGTGAAAAATTACATAACAAAATAGTGGCACTATATTTCTCACTATTTTATCACTGTCTCGTTTTTAGAACACAAAATGGTTCCTTAAAAAGCCTCTCACAAACTCACTGCAAATCCCACCAATCATGCATGTTAAATGAAATGAAAGGGGGAGGGAGGATGTTTTGCAAACCCTCCGTCACTTTAAAAGCTTTTGTTGCAAGCTAGGAGTCAGCTTGCGTTGGCAAGCAGTCTTCCTCTTCTTTTTTTTTTCAAATACAATCTAACAGGTGGTGCCCACGAGTTGTTACCGCCTTACAAGCTATTCATGGGATATGCTTTTATAATTAATCGACAATTACTTTTTGTCTACAACAAAATATTACAAAAATATTTGCGCGACAATTTAAGCATTTAAGTTACCACATAAACTCTGAGACCTATAGCAGTACTCTAATATTTTTTTATTTATATTTATATTTTCATTCAATATTAATTAAATTTTTGAAATGATTATACCGATCGAAATACGAGACTCTCTAACCTTTATTTCTATTTTGCAGCCAAACATCAAACTTATTGGTGAGAAAAAGAGAATGAATTAGAAAAGCTCAATCTGACTTGTCGTGACCAACTCATTGGACCATCATATTGTTTGAATAAATTGCTTATTCTTATTTTATGATTTATCAATTTCAAGTAATTAATTATATAACATGATGGTATAAAAATGCTAGATTAGTTAACACTCTCTTAAATAATCATCTTTTCTTCTCCAAAAACTTACACCCTAAACTACAACAACGAAACAAAGAAGAGTGAGTGAGCATTTATAATAGTTATTTTAATGAAAATAAATGGATCAAACGTCCCGTTCTGAACTTAAATTAAATTAGTTTGATGGATAAACTTCAATATATAGTAACTGTATTGAAGATCTTGGTACATGAAAAACAAGATAAAGTGCGGCCGAGATCTGAAATCGGATTTCCTTGCGTTTGAGCGGATTGACATTGGAGATAATGCTCAAAACGAAAAGGTAGAATTGCAGATAAGAAGAGGCTTGGCTCGGGGGTTTGGTTTTGGAGCTGGAATTCCATTCCTTTCGTCACGTGGGACCCACCAAATCTCTCAAGTGGCGACGTCAGCAACGACTCGATTGGGACTTGGGTTTGCAAATTGTTTGCAACTGAACTACAGCACTCTAATATCGCCGGCGTCGCTTCGCCACTGCCCACCACCACCTTTTTGCTTCTTGTTCTTTTCCTTTTCAATGCCCGATTCTT
This sequence comes from Erythroxylum longipes, assembly GCA_027563885.1. Taxonomy (NCBI): domain Eukaryota; kingdom Viridiplantae; phylum Streptophyta; class Magnoliopsida; order Malpighiales; family Erythroxylaceae; genus Erythroxylum; species Erythroxylum longipes. Next base: position 40,799,109 of record JAOQMS010000005.1, on the reverse strand, counting down.
CCAAATTTCCCTTTATAATTTTCTTTTTGCTCGTGTGTAAATGAATGTGGGAATAACTAAACATGATAAGAAGTTGGGGTTCAAAACATAACTTTCATAAGATCGATGACAATATTAGCTTTGTAAGTTTCATTATTTAACTAACCTAATCTTGACAATTTCTTTAATAACGAAAATTTGTAGAGTTGTTATTTTTAACTCAAATTAATTTTACAGTGTAAACATATGCAAGATAGGACCAATGATGCAATAACATATTATTTATACAGAGGCGTACGCGTCAAAGAAATCATATGTAGGTGCTCCAATTTACCAAATGGACCCCACCTTACGCCACCGCTTCCTCGCAGTACCGTCTTCTTCCTCAGCCGTCCCCTCCGCTGCCGGAGAGGACAACGGCGACGAACTCAACGAAGATGATATTCTCTGGACCAACGACTTCTCCGACCAAACTGCCGCCTCTTCTTCCTCCAGCACCGCCATCGCCGCCAACACCACCAATAACCTAACTCGCCGCTCTTCTCTCCCTAAAAATTCCGGGATCCTCGCGGCGTTGCCCGAGTCCAATCTCCACTCGGTACTATACCGCAAGCCGCTGTTGCCGTCACTGTCGAAAGCGATTCCAGTGATACCAAAATCGCCGCAGAGCGAGAGAGAGTACATGTCGCAGTCGATGCCGATGGGAAGGAAGCTGAACCAATCGGCGCCGATGAACGTACCGCTGCTATCGATCGCGGTCGCGAAGCAGAGGAACAGCAAATTCAGGGAGGATTACGACGACGACGGAGACGGCGATGATGGGATGCTGCCGCCGCATGAACTTGTGGCGCGAGGATCGCGACTTTCACCAAAGACGACGTTTTCGGTTCTGGAAGGTGCTGGAAGGACGCTGAAAGGTAGGGATCTGAGACAGGTTAGGAACGCGGTGTGGCGTCAAACTGGGTTTCTCGACTAGTGGTTTTTGTTTCAATTTTGCTTTTTCATATATTTGTTGGAGAGATTGATTTTTGCTTTTAAGTTGGAAATTAGAGTTGATGGTATATAAAGATTCTTGCAAGATTAAACATCTATTTGTTACCTGCAATCAAGGTTTTTTTTTCTCAATTTTTTCTGTCAGTTGATTGAATGTTGATATTTATGTCTTTAATTTGGGGTCTGATCTCTCGAGATTATGATTTGCGTTTATGTGGAACGATCTTGGACACAAAGCTTTGATCTTCCCAGCATTTTCTTCTCGTCTCTTTGGTTATAAGGAAAGCCGTTTACTTGTTTGATAATTTTCGTAAAAGGGGAAAGTAACAGAATTTGAATGCCTTCTGTTCTGTCCTTGATCTGGAACTGGTATGATATAAATTGAGGTGGCGTGCAATGTTGGACCTTGGTCTTATGGTAATGTTATTGTTTGATGTGCTAACTCGGAGCAGGTTTAATTAAAGACAAACTCGGTATCAGGATGTGGGCAAACAGAAAATCTGTCCCTTTTCTCGGGCCAGATCACTTGTTAACATTATTCCATGCCTATTTTGTATTATGAATATCCATTCATTCAATAAACGAATAAACGAGACTCACAAAAATTGAATAGACAAGATGGCTCGAAAATAAAGGGAACAGAGTTGTAAGAAACAAAAGTTCGGTTCCTTTTTATTTTTATTTTACCAGATCACTTGTTTTATTACATTGTGTCTGTTCTGTTTCACAAAAATCTATCTATTTAGTAAATAAGACTTACAAAAATTGAACGGATATGATAGTTCGGGAACAAAGTTGGGAGCAAAAAAAATATGTACCCTTTTTTAAGATCAGATCACCTGTTTTATTATTTTATGCCTAGTTTGTTTCATAAAGATCTATAATTCGATAAATGAAACCTATAAAAATTGAACAGATAGGATGACTCGGGAATAGAAGAAACAGAATTGTAGAAACAGAAGATCTGTTCCCTTTTCTTAGGACCAGATCACATGTTTCATTACTTTGTACCTATTCTATTTTATAAAAATTTATCTATTCAATAAATGATATTCACAAAAATTGAACGAACAGGATAACACACGAGAAGAAATAGAGTTGTGGGGAACAAAGAATTTGTTCTCTTTTCTTAGGATTAGATCACCTGTTCTATTATTTTGTGCCTATTTTATTTCATAAAAAATCATCAATTCAATAAATAAGACTTGATAGCAATTAAACGGATAGGATAGTTCAGGAACATAGTTGTAACAGTATTTCTGTTGCCCTTTTTCTTATTGAATAGGGAGCGAGCCATGAACATAGGCATGTTATTGTTGCGTAACCCTATCCGTAATTCGTCTGTTCGAAATAGAAGAAAGAGCATTCTGATATCTATGGGCCAGAGGTGCGTCTCGCGCCCTACAATTTTCAAAATGAACTTCTGTCAATGTCTATGATATTAATTTGGATCTCAAATTACTTACATGGTACAGATTGCACGTCAAAACTTTAGCGGTGCTAAGATCATATTAGTAATAATTTTTTTAACCGATTTAACAGTGATAATTTTTGTTATTAAAAAATGATTAATTTAATCAAAATTGACGTAATCCTAACGGTCATAACATTGAGATTTAGTTTGACAATAGCGAGCTTAAACCTTTCTTAAAAGGTAATGATGCCATTTGCCTCTGGCCCATATCCATGTATAGTAAAAATATAACAGAATGACCATTTGAAAATTACAACCAGCCACTATTCAAAACCAATAGGAACATTTGTCAAAGCCTACATCCACACATCTGAGGCCAAACGGGGCCAATTTGCACGGTTAGCCGTCACTCTGGATCTAAACAAGCCATTACTTTGGAGCATAACCGTCAATGATAAGCTCTATCCCCTTCAATACGAGGCACTCTACAGCATTTGTTTTGAATGCGCATCATATGGACACTCTAAAGACTGCTGTCCCACAGTCGTTCAAAGACAAAATGAAAAAGCAGAAGGAGAAGAGTACTCTAAAGGCTAGGTCTCAACCCCTAGCGGGGACGCAAGACTCCACCTTCTTCGTTGGAGAGTCATCATCAGCTACCGACGTTAGCATTTCCCAGCACAGTCACGAACCACAGCTTCGGCAGCCTTCCACGCCCAAACGGCCAGATCTCAGCAAACCTGGCCCTTGGATGGTGGCACAAAAAAAGAAAAAGCATGGGCTGTCAACAAATCAGAAAATGGCGGCGCAAGGACTAACGGACAAAAATAGTAACCAGCACAAACTTCTAGAGAAAAGAGTCGCTACCTCTTCACGTTTTGCAGCTCTCAGTGATGACCTCGAAAGTATACAAGCCGCATCCAACAATAGGTCAGCTCCACATCCATTCTCCTTCAAAACCCATAGCGTACCCCATTCCACCGGGCCCAAGCCGAATAAAAGGCCAGCTAAGTCCAGAACCCAAGACACACCCCAGCCACGAAACCGACGAAAATTCATGTCCAAGCAGGAGGAGCCCACGTGGGCCAAGAAAAATACCGCAGCACTCATTCCGCCCACTACAGCTCCACCTTTGCCAGCACAGGGTAACCAGCAGGCAGTGAGCCAGCAGCAGGAAGAACCACAGGGACCAATTGACTCAGTGACACCGCCCATTCTAGGCCTGCAACACTAGGTGAACCAAATGGCACTATCGGCTCAAACATCAACAGAAACAAACCATTTGGTTTACCACCTAACTCCTCCAGCGGCGGGGAGGCTCAGTCAACCCACCCAACCCTACCAGCCCGCACCAAAAGGCATAAACCTGGCCAAGAAGGTACGAGTCAAAGACATCCTACCTACTCCAGGTATTAGTGACCTACTTGATCAGGGCGCTCAGGTTGATGGAGAGCCTGAGCTCCAGGCAGAACCATCAACCCTCCTACAAGAGCATCAACCTATGGAGGAGGAGGTGTTACCCCCCGCTTCAGGTCCCCCTCAATAACCGCTTTCTCTTTCAATGGAGTTAAAAATCCTTTCATGGAATTGTAGGAGTATCTTGAATAAGGCCACAAAATCCGCCTTGAAACATCTGATCACCCTGCACAAGGCCAATATTATCATCATTCAAGAGCCTCGTGTTAGTGGGACTGTAGCACAAAAGATAATACATGATTTAGGTTTCAAAAACTCACGTAGGATTGATTCGGTAGGATTCAGTGGTGGTATCTGAATTTTATGGAACCCTTCTCTTACTCTTTACATAATTGAAGCACACTGGCAGTACCTGCATGCTAACATAATTCTTCTTGACAACACCAATGTTTTGCTCACTGCAGTTTATGGTAGTCCTAACCCCTCCATTAGGAGGGATTTATGGAAAAGATTAACTTTTCTCGCCGGTCTTATTACATCTCCATGGATTGTTCTTAGGGACTTCAATGCCTATGTCAACAAAGAAGACAAATTAGGCAAGCAAACAACGAATGGCTGCCCTAAATTCAAAGCTTGGATCAACTTAGCCCACATGCAGGATTTGGGCTTCACATGTACTAGATTTACATGGTCTAACAACCTTTGCTTTGAAAGATTGGACAGGGCACTGGCAAATACTCCAGCGCTTCATTGGGCTACTACAATAGCCACCCAACATCTACCCAAACTATGCTCAGACCACTGCCCAATCCTAGTAACCATTGTGAAGGACAAGGACAAAGAACACATCAATACAACCAATTTCCGATACTATACTTCCTGGGAACATCACCATCAGTGGCAAAGTTAGCTAGCCTCTGTTTGGCAACAACACCAGTCCTTACAGCATTCAATTGAGGCACTTCATGCCACCAACCATGAATGGAAGTATCACAGTTTTGGGGACATCAATAAGCAGCTGAGACGGAACCTGGCCAGGCTACAAGGCATCCAAGCTTCCCTCCCACGGAACCCTCCTAAAAGAATCTGGGACCTTGAGGAGAAGCTCCAGAAGGATCTTGAACAACTTATAACACAACAAGAAGAGCTCAAACATCAGCACAGACGTTTCCAGTGGCTTACAGCAGGAGACAAAAACTCTGCCTCCTTTCATCACACTCACAGACTTTCCAAAGCACGAACCAAAATCAACATGCTCAAACTCCAAACAGGGCAATGGTCTACGGACAAGGCCTCCATCCAACAGGATATTACCGTGTATTTCCAAACCTTCTACCGGGAGGCTCCAATCCCAAACATAGACCCACGCCCTTCCACAGACCCTTACAGAATCAGGGGGTACTTTCCTATTATCGACGATTCTCTGAAAAAGACGCTTGCAGATGATATCTCCGTGCCGGAAATAAAACAAGCTCTCCAAGAAATGCACCCTGACAAAGTCCCAGGCCCCGATGGCCTCACTGCTTCCTTTTACCAAAACAATTGGCACACCACCTATCAACAGCTCACCCAAATGGTGCAAACTGCCTTCAGATCGGGGACTTTCCCTGCCCATCACAACAAGGGCACGATTGCCTTAATTCCGAAGATCAGAGACCCACAGCAGATCAATCAATTCAGACCAATTACCCTGATCAACACCTGTGCCAAAATAACAACAAAGGTACTGGCCAATAGGCTGAAACAGGTACTTCCTCAACTATCCATAAAAATCAATCTAGTTTCTTGCAGGGCAGGAGCATAGTAGAGAGCATTGTAACAGCCCAGGAAGCCATACATACCATGCATCACCAAAAAGGTAAACAAGGTTGGCTCATAATCAAATTAGACCTGGAAAAGGCTTTCGATAAGGTCAAGTGGAGCTTTATCCACGACACCCTAATTGACGTAGGCTTACCTGATATTTTCATACAACTCACCATGAGCACTCTCACCACTACTTCCACAAGAGTTCTCTGGGAAGGAAATTTGGGCCCTGAATTCAAACCAGGTAGAGGAGTGTGACAGGGTGACCTAATCTCACCCTACCTCTTCATTTTATGTATGAACCGACTGTCCCAAGCCATTGATCTTAGTGTTCAACAACATCGGTGGCTGCCCCTCCCCTTCGGCAGGGGCAAAGCCACCCTCTCCCACTTACTTTTTGCAGACGACATTCTTCTATTTGCAAAAGCCACCTTAACCCAGGCCCAACACATTTATGATCTTTTAATTGAGTTCTCAGTCCACTCAGGACAAAAACTAAACATATCCAAATCTAGCATCTACTTCTCTCCGAATGTTCCACAGCAAACAGTCAGAGCCATCAGCTCCTACCTCCAGATGAAGGTAGTCTCCGACCTGGGAACTTATTTAGGGGGCCCCCTAATCCATGGTAGAGCAACCAAACAGGCTCACCAAGCCACTATTGATAAAGTTCAAGCCCGCATTCAAACATGGAACCCAAAGACCATATCCCTCCCAGGAAGACTTACCTTGTGTCAATCAGTCCTGGGTGCCATACCATCCTTTCTAATGCAATCCACATCCCTTCTCAAGTTTTCGTGCAAAGAACTCAACAGATGCTGTCAGACTTTCCTATGGGGAGGCCTCTCACACGAAAAGAAAGTACCTCTTGTCAAATGGGACGAAGTGTGCCAACCTAAAGTCAGAGGCGGCCTAGGACTAAGGAAATCAAATGAGCATAATGCAACCTTACTTCTCAAACTCGCATGGGACTTGATACAACCAGATCAGAAACTGTGGAAGGACATTTTCATGGCCAAATACAATTTATCAACCACGGATCTACTAGGGCCCTTTCCCAAGAAATCCTCTTCCTATCTCTACAAGCAATTGACCAAAGTCTGGGACATACTGCACAAAGGAATCAAATGGAACCTAAGAGATGGTGAGACCATCCTCTTCTGGAAGCACTGCTGGCTGCACCCACACATATGCCTCCTCGACTGAGCCACATAACCGATCCCCCGTGAGGAATTGGACTGCCAAGCCCTTCATTACCTATCCTCCTCTAGACAATAGGATATAACTCTCCTACAAGACCGGCTTCCTACACACATTATCCATATGTTGTTGTCCACTCACCCTCCCCATGTAAAACTGGGTCATGATACAGCAACATGGAAGTGGGCACGAATTGGTCTATTTCACACAAGCTTTGCTTATCAACTATTCTGCTCAGTGGCCTGGAACCCAACAGAGACTCACTGGAAAACCCTATGGAGACTTCCAGTCCCCGAAAGAATTAAAACTACCATCTAGAAAATGTTAAAAGGGGCCATCTGGACCAACAGCAGGAGATTCAAAACTGGCCTCAGTGACACAGGACAGTGCCCTCCCTGCCATCACGAGGAAACTCTCCTACATATCTTCTGGGATTGCCCACCAACCAAGCGGTTATGGCAAAACATAACTCCGACCCTGCCAGTCTCATTCTGGACAGAGCCGGATTTCACAACGTGGACTATTGCTAACTTAAATCTTACCTTCTTGCAGGCGGAGCAGTCTTGGAGCATATGGTACGCTATCACCTGCTGGACCCTGTGGACTGCCAGGAACGAACGGATCTTCCAACACAAGCAGATCCCCGAACTCGCCTTGCAAAACAGAGTCAAAACATTAGTCCACGAAAATAAAAGAGCTTTTGCAACCATTCACAATAGGCATACAGAGCTGGACTTAACTGACCACGTTCAGGATGAGGATGATCGTGGCTCGCACCACTGCCTCCATACTGACGGCGCGGTCACCCGATCCACAGGGGACGCCACATGCGGAGGCTACATCGAACAGCCCAATGGCGCATGGCTCCTGGGTTTCTCTCACCACTTGGGAACATGCTCCCCTCTGGAAGCAGAGCTATGGGGGATCTCCAAAGGACTGGCCTTGGCAGCGGCACAAGGAATCTCAAAACTGACAGTCCTCATCGACTGCAAGGAGGCCTTCAACCTACTGCAATCGGCGCGCCCCTCACGTTTCGCCCCACCTCTGGTTTTCAAAATCAAAACATAGCTCCAACGTTTCCAACAACTGGATTTCCAATTTATCCGCCGAACCCACAACGCAATTGCGGATCTCTTTGCCAAACGGAGCTTCCAGTTGCCAACAGGGGAAACAACAATACACCGAAACCCTCCTCCCTTCTTACCTGAGGCGGCAATGGAAAACACAAGAAGACGAGCCCACTCGCTCCTACAGAATAATGGTCCTTAGGAGGCCACAGTTAGTCACCTCCGTCAACACGGCAACGCCACACTACAGATAGATTTCTTTGGACAAGGGGGCAATAAATCCCCCCAACAATTCCCTTTCCACCCGCCTTAACCACGAGCTTTTTGTCCTTATGTTGTTTTCTTGGCCTGTCGGCCCTCCCACGTATAAAAAAAAAGACTATACAAGTAGTTGTTCCTTTGGTAAAAAATAGCAGCAGACACCATCTGGCAGCATAATTTTTCTCGAGAAAATTGGCGGTGCCATTGTGACAAACGATTAAAAAAGCAACTTATCTTTGACAACATAATATAATTACAGCTTGACTGTGACAACATCGGATGTACTTAAAACATCCTTAAAACAACCAAATTTTGCATCTTCGTATATCCACGAGATCGAACAGTAGTAACCTTCTTGCATGGCAAAGCTACAAGCTCTCGATATGGAAAAATAAATTAAGATCAACGTCAAATATTTAATTATAAAATTCTTCAAATTTTACAATAGTAATTAAAATATCTTTTCTTTCTTTAATTTGTTATTTGTCTTCGGTATCTAACGGTATCTACAGAATAAGTTAAGATAGTTTTGTAACTATTACAAAGAGAATTAGGTAAGGAATTCTATCTCTCTTATAGCTTAAGCTTATTTATAATAGGTTCTGAACATTTTCATAATTTAATTAAAATTAAATTATATTTTTAATTAAACTTTAATTAGAATTATAGAAAATTCCAATTAAATACCAACAATGCCCAAATTAGAGCACATATTGATCATTTTTTATTAAACATTTCATATTTAATCATAAAATTTCTAAAACTTTACAATCAACTTCAACGTGATTGAAATATCTTTTCTCTCTTCAACTCTACTCTATGTGTAACGTATAGGCTCCTAAATATATTAGCAATGGATAGAAATTATAAACCTCACTCATAGTTAGGATTAGATAAAAATAGACTCCTCTAATTTATTTTTCATTATCTAATAAAACAATTTATATCCATAGATCAAAATTGGCATCTAACAATACTTCATGACCACCTAAATATTTAGGAATGTCGAAGTGGTTTTGACTAACATTTCTGTGAATAATTTTTCTGTATAATCCAATCCTTTCGTCATATAATATTCCGATTAGATATAGAGCATGGAATTAATTTCTACTAAATTTTAAGTCCAATCATATTAGTTCTTCACCCTTAGCTATTGGTTCAATTAATGACATTTGTAAATTATTTATAAAGTGTCATTTCATCTTGACCAAGAATGTTTCTAATCAATAATAATCAAGAATAATGAAATATTCTCCCTAATTTATTTAGGGTGATGAATTCTATTGATCACTCAGTTACCTCCATATAGTTCATGCAACATCCAAAGACTATAAAATGAGCTATCTTTGACTAAAACAAGTCATTATTTTACATTATTCCATGCCATGCCTATTTTGTATTATGAATATCCATTCATTCAATAAACGAATAAACGAGACTCACAAAAATTGAATAGACAAGATGGCTCGGAAAAAAGGGAACAGAGTTGTAAGAAACAAAAGATCTGTACCTTTTTTTTGTTACCATATCACTCGTTTTATTATTTTGTGTCTATTTTGTTTCATAATAATCTATCTATTCAATAAGGGGTAGGTAGTTCACACAAAAGAATGGTATTAGGAATAAGAATGAATATAATGAGGAATGAGAATGGATATCATCATTATAATTATGATGGTTGGTTAAGAGGAAGGAATGATTATTATTACCATTATCAGTGACGGTGGTTGGTTTGTAAAAATATTGAGAAATAAAATTTTATCATATTTTAATTAATTAATTAATTATATTGTAATTAAT
>JAOQMS010000005.1:40778094-40789073 GCA_027563885.1 Erythroxylum longipes | reverse complement strand
GTTGTAGAGAAGTAAATGTAAGTGAAATTTATGATTTAATATTAATAATATGCTTCATAATTATCACTTACTAATATGTAAACATTGCTTTCTGATAGAACCAAATACAGCAAACTATTGAGCGGCGGTCTCAGCAATCCGAAAATGTTGATGAAGCTGACACTTACTTGGAAGCAGTTGGTGGTAGGGATCGTCGTGAGAGGATATTCAGACTCGGATCATTTGCGAATATTTGTTATCCGCAATCCTACACGTCTAGTACAGCAGCATCTGCTGGGCGGTCCAACAACAATAAAGTGGAGGCACTTGAGATTACAGTGCAGACATTATTGGAACAGATGCAATAGACGATAGCAGCGCAACAACAGTCGTTGGACCTGTACGCTCGGCTCCGCAGGGAGATGGATGAATTGAAGGGTAAGGGTAGCAGGTCATCGCACCAACCAGATGATCCACCAGCTCCAGATTAGTAGTGTATTATTGGACATTTAGTTTGTATTACAGATATTATTATTTACAATGTAACGTTTTTATTATCAATTAAGATATTTTAATTTTTAATCATTAATCAAATTTTCTATTTAATTATTTCTATCAAATTAAATATATATTACAAATATTTAATTATTAAAAATTTCTGACGTTTATAATTTAAATATAATAAAATATATATTTAAAAAAATTAAATCAAATAATTTAATGACGGAAAAATCCATAATTTCCGTCGGTAACGGCCAATAAAATACCGACGGAAACCACCATTCTGTCGGTAAAGTTACCGACAGAATTAAAACATTCTGATGCTAAATTTACATACAGTTTAGGAACTTACCGTCAGTAAATTTAGCATTAGAAAATTATAGCCCGTCGATAACTTACAGACGGAAAAAGTGTGACGGTCGGTAACTTTTTCGTTGAAATTATTGACGATAATTTCGTTCCGTTGGTAAACTTACCGACGGAAAATTTCTTTACCGTCAGTAAGATTAGCTACAGCCAAATCTACGACGTTTTTGTCTGTCGGTAAATTCCATCGGTAATGTTTAATACCGACGGAATATTTATCTTTTCCGTCGGTATTTTCCGTCGCTAACTCACTATTTTCTTGTAGTGCATGTAGATAGATCTACTTGAATTAGATTACCTAAAAGCACTTATTTAGCTAATCGACTAATTCGATTTTAACCAATATGACATAGTCTAGCAGGCCACAAAGTTTCATCATTATTGGAATTACTAGATGTAAATAATGAATAACTAATATTATTATTTTCCTTTAACACATTTAGTACAATAAAATCATCCAATAAAAAACTATGACCATAATTAATAGATCAAAGATACAAATCCATTCCACCACTGTGGAAATTTATATTAAAACCAAGTCTAACCAACATTAACACAGATAAGAGATTCCTACGAATCTGTGGAGCAAATAATACTTTATGTAGGATGAAGGGTCGTCCTCCACGCATGTTCAATTTACATGTGTCAATTCCTTGTACAGCAACTCTGGAATTGTCACCTACATAAAGCCATCGACTACCATGTGGGAGTTTACGAAACTCAACGAAGGCATCACGATCCTTCGCTACATGGTTGGTTGGTCCTGAGTCTGCAATCCACAAAGGATGTGATTCAGTTGGAAAAAATAGAACAAGAAACATTCACATAACAAATGCTTGTACTATAAAGTTGTACCTTCTTAGGCTAGGTACAATCTCAAGCAAAGTGACCCTTTTTTACCACAATTATAGCACTTCACATATTTCATGTTCTTCTTCTTGAAAGGACGTTTTCCCTTTCCATGTTGGTTCCATTTTGCCTTCTTGGATTCCTGAGGAGAGTGGTTGAATCTCTTATTATTCTTCCATTTGGGCCCACCATGATGCTTGCATTTCTTATTTATAGCTCCATGTGAACTAGAACTAACTGCATATGCCTCAGAAGACATCTTCGAGGCTTTAAGACACTCCTCCTCCAAGATGAGATGCCTCGTAGCATCTTCCATTGTCTTGATGTTCTCATTATGAGTTAGGTACATCTTCATATGCTCCCAACTTTGAGGCAGTGAACGAATCACAGCTTGTACTTGTTGCTTATCAGAAAGCTCATGACTAACATCACGTAACTCACTTACGATGTTGGACATTTTCCTCATATGCTTTTGCATTGTATCATCTTGGCGCTTTTTATAAGTATCCAACTTAAGGGTAAGTGACCTCACTTTAGTCACTGAAGCGTCTCCAAAACGAGCAGCTAGTGCAGACCACATGTCCTTTACAGTTTCAAATTTACGGAGCTCTCGTATGATATCATTATCCATGCTACTCAGCAACGTGATGCGAGCTAAAGAGTTCTTCTTCTTCCATAATTCATATACATCACGGTCTCTTCGATGCTGGGCTGTAGTGCCCTCCTCAGGAACTTCCATGGTTAGGTTTAATGGTTTATGAGCCTCTTTCTCCTCAAGCACATATTGGATTTTCATACTCCAGATTTCATAATTGTCACCTTGAGTTTCTCACCCCTATTGAGTTCAGCAACAATATTTTTCGAAGCAGTAGCCATTTTGAAACACTAAGTTTCTATAATAAGAAAGAAATATATTTACACGTTAATGTCATATTATTTGTTCATAGAGTAAATAATTTGATCACAATTGCTTATGAAATCAAAAGTCCACTAATGTGTTCAATCATCATTCATAAAACAATCAAACCCTAATTACCTTACTCTAGACGAATTCCTATACAAAATATATGTAAACATATTACATAAATATCAAGACTTTGTTCTTATAAAACTACATATTGTTTGTAAATGTACTGCAACTTACGAACAGTCTATAGGTAACAAACCTTACGCGGAAATGAGTTTACGAGTTTGAGTGACACAGTTTGCGAAGCTCGATGTACAATAGCTTTTACTATTTCCATTCAAAGACCTATAGGATACAAAGTCCTAATCAACGTTCTTCTACTCATTTCTTTAATAAATGCCATCACTAACAAATTATAAGTCCTCTCGGTAGGCATATTATTCCATAACATTTTTAACAGCTCACCTTGAGGTTGAGTTAATGTCGCAAGCAAAGTCATAAACTTTACTTCAACATCTGCATAAGCTAGACAACCTCCAAAGTATAACTCTTGCATCATGTTATTAACTGAAATAACATGTTGTGTTAGATCATCTCCAAGCATTAAACGCTTGTTAACTAATTGTACATACATGCTGCCAATACGTCTCTTTTGTACCTCACATCTAATAAGCTTAGGTGTCTGCTTAATAATAGGCATCTTCCTGAAAAACAAATTTTCAGGAATCAGAAGAGTGAACAAAATAAACAAATTATTTTGTCTAACACATAGTGAACTCATGCTCATATAACGGAAATAATTTAATTATATTAGCAATATATTGCACTAATCAAATTATGCTATTAATATCTAATTAATTAGAAACTTATTTCTAATCGAATCATATTCAAATATGACTAATTTAAATATATTAGAAACTGATTTCTAATTTAAATTATAATTGAACTAATAAATTTATCTTGGTTTAATTAGAAACTAATTTCTAATCAAATTCCTATTTAATTTCAACTAAACAAATTAGTATTGATTTAATTAGAAAACATATGTCCAATTTTAATTTAACGAAAATAAACTTATTTGTAAGTTTATTTTAACCAAACAAATTAGTTTGCATTATATTTTAATTAGAAACTAATTTAACTAAATTAATTAGTTTGTGTTAATTAGAAAACTTATTTCTAATTCTTTATTTTATATTTATTTTAAAACATATATCCAAAAACCTATTTATTAAGACTTTTGTCTTATTCTACTTGTATGTATAACAATGTATGTTGAGAGTCATCTGCCACGAATGTGTTTATTTATATATATATATGTACTTATTAACTGTTGAGAGGTCTGCCTTCGTGCGTTGGTTGTGAAAAACTGAATATTCTGTGAAAGGCCACGTGCCTCTTGTCTTCTTCGCGCGTTGTTTATGAAAAATCACATACTTTGTGAAAGGCGTCTTCTTCCTCCTCTTCTCTGTTCTGTGTTTTTTTTTCATTTTTTTGTTGTTTTACTGTCATGGATCCATCTCAGCCATGCAAGAGGAGAAGAAAGGTACTATTTCTTCAATGTTCAATAAGTCTACTATCGCTTTTGCATGGCATCTCATATTGATTTGTAATTATCATGAGGACAAAGAGTGGTGCACATATACCACATAATATGCAAAAAAATCTCGAACTTGAGGGTCTGGATGGCCAAATAATGATGTCTTGTTGCATTTCCAATTTTCTTAGCCATACAACAAAACAGCCCAGACCACCCACCCACAGATATTATCCGCTTTGAGCTTTGGGCCTAGCCCAAACGCTCACAGTTTTGCTCTTAACAACTCAGTTGAGAAAACGCGTCTATGGGGGTGAAGTATCCATACCGTTATAAGGCATACTTTGTTCATCTCTCCAACCGATGTGGGATTTCACACTATCCACCCCCTTAGGGCCCAGCCCTCTTTAGGGCCTAGCCTAGTTGGCACAATGAGTCGGGAACCGGCTCTGATACCAATGTTAGAATATGAAGAAGCAATATAATCACGTAAATCATGTTATAAAACCAAGATCATTTCATATGTATATAAAACAAAAAAATCACGTACTTGGATTCTTGTTGGAATTTCAACCGGTTAAAGAACTTGTACTGCCTTTTCTTAATCTACAGAAGGTTTTGTTCTTCTCTTTTTAGAAGATGTCTTTATCTTCTTTTGTTTTTTAAATGCTACATCTTAACTACCTTTGATAGTTATGTAAAGTAGACTTACCATAATACCCCTAATGGGTATATTTAATTCATTATATTAATATAAGTGTCCAAATGAATATAATCAAATTGAGCTTAACGAATTAATTTTTTGTCTTACAACGTCTTTAGTCGGAAATGTGTGTCCAAATGAATGTAAAAAAAATTGAGGTTGATGAGTCATGACTAAAGGGTTAGTGGTGTTGGAGAAATTTATATGATTATTATATAAATCGTATAAATTGTTGAAATGGAGATAATGAAGCTTTCCACATAATTTTGTAACATAAAACTAGCATCTTTAATGATATTAAGATACAGAAAATGTATTTAGGTTTTGTTTTTGACCCATAGTTAAATATTAAAAATAAAAAGAAATGAAAATTTTGAAGTTTGTTGTGGAAGAAATTCTATAAATCTTATATGCGTGATAGATTGAGAATAGCTTTGAATAATAATTAATGATTTATCCTGTCAATTATGTGTTTATAAACGAAACTTCTAAGAATTGATTTCTAGTACTATGATTTATGTGGACATACTAAACATGATGTGAACTTGTGAATGGTTAAGTAATCTTTTTTTTACAATAAAGTTATTTTTATAATGTGCATTATCAAAAGAAAGATATATGATACAAGAAATTGTTCCATGTTTTTATTATATATATATATATATATATTTAATATGTCCAAATATAAATTGTATCACCTACGTTGGCAAAGAATCTATCTAGACATGTTATACTTAAAATATGTTATGAATATGGTAATAATATTTCTAATACATTAGTTTTATGAATTTTATTTTTTAAGTATTTATTTATGATTAACTTTCTTAAAATTGACTATTAAATTTTTTTAGCAAAGTAACGATGTTACATATTAAAACTCTATTTTTGATATGAAGTTATTAATTTAGTTTTGACATACCTTTATTTATTTTTACAAATAAATAAAAGAAAACTTAAGTACTCATGATAATTCAACCTCTTCATGAAAATTCAATGATCCAGGTTTGGCTCATACTAGATTAGTTCCTATAAAGAACCATACTATTTATTTATATGGCAACAAATATTTAAAAGGTGAAAGAATTGCTAGATTAAAAAAACATTTAGGTGGGATCAAAAGTGATGAATAGCCTTATTAAAAAAGTTAATCATGAGCTGAAATGATAGATAAGAAAATTTTGTTTAAAGAGTATCAAAATGAGAAAGATAGACAAGAGGATCCTGATAATGTTGAAGGTAGTGTTCATACCCAACAAGAATGTGAGAAAAGAGAAGTCAGATGTCTTAACTTTTTTTTATTTACAAGTAACTCCTAAAACATAACCTTGAATTCGTAATGCCTTATAATATAAAACAGCAACTCAAAATGTAGACATGACAATGCTATATGGTGGTATGATGCATGTTTATCATTCAATGTTACTTAGTCTTATTATTACTTGCCTATAGCAGATGTTATTGTCTCTTATAATCTATGATATAAATCTTCTTCAATTAATAGCTACAAAGGTAATCTTTTAAGCATCTTTGGTTGTGAAATAAAGAGTTACTCAGGTGACAAAATAATAACTTGGACAACTTATAGATATTTAATCATGTGTAATGATTAGACAAATAGAAAAAATGAGCCTATTATCAAGTTTTTGGTTTATTTTGCTAAGGAAATGATGTTTTTGAAGTTTATTGCTACATCTAACCTGGTAAGAAATGTTGATATTTTATTTAGACATTTGATGAAGTTGTAAATAAAGTTGGCCTGAATATATTGTACAATTTATCATTGATAATGATGCTACTTATAAAATAATTGAAGAAAAAGATACAAAATAAGTATAAATCTTTCCATTGGATTCTTTGTGTCACACATTACATTGACTTGATATTAAAAAATATATAAGATGTTGGATACTTTCTTGTCATTAATAAAACTGTACAAAAAGTAAAAAAAGTCATTAAATTCATTTATAATTATTCATAGGTTCTGAATTTGATGAAAAAATTTTACCAATAATAAGAATTTGTGTCATCTTATCATTACAAGATTTGGAATAATTTCTTATCACTTTAATGTTTTCTTCTAATGAAATAAAAGCTGAATCAAGATAAGTAAGATACATCTCAATATGTAAGTTTAATGTTGGAATTCATGTTTCTAAAATTATATTTGAAAGTTATAAATTTTGTTAATAAGAGTATGTTATCACAAAGAGGGCAGAAAAGCCTTATATTTTACCTTATCTGAAAAAGATAACTTTACAAAATGAAGGCATATAATAGTGAGTACAGTAATTTTAAAATGCCCATTACAAATAATCAAAAAGACAAATTTAATTATTTTATTTAGAAGACTACTTGTCGCCTTACAAAATTCTAACTAGGTGTATAATTTAGTCTTTGTTTGATACTACTACTACTACTACTATTATTATTATTATTATTATTAAATTGAATATAATTTTTTCTAATTTGTTAAAAAAAATTTTTGTTTATTAGAATTTTTAATAAAATAAGTAATTCTATATATCTATATTTTGTACTATATCAATCTTTTGAATTGAATTTTTAATGAACCAACTATTATAGATTAGGCTGATTTGAAAAATATTCTTGAATGAAAAAGGATTAATATATTATTTAGTGCAGTAAGTTTAAAAGGTGACAAAAACTCATCTAAATAATGAGTATTTGTAAAAAAATTGAGATCAATTTGATTTCAACAAATGTTAGTCAATAAAGATTCAAAACTTTTATTTTTCTCTTTTCTTTTTATTTAATTTGTACTTAATTTATATGTTGAATTCTATGCATACAATATAAATATAATATTTTTAAGGTTTGATTAAAGTTTATGTTCCATTTCTACTTTGTTACCTATATTATTCTTACTGTTTTAATTTACCATTTGACGTAAATTGTAACAATTTAAATATTTGGTATTATTCTTAGCTTTATATCTATATAAAAATTAAACAATGATTTTCTTATTAATTGTAATTTTATTTATATAACAATATGTAAAAAATAATATCAATAAAAATAAAAAGGTAATTATTTTATAACCTAATTTATGTAATTAAGAGATTATTTTATAATTTTTTAAAATTTAAAAACTATTTTTACAATTTTAAAATATTACTTAAAATAATACTTGATATTAACTAATATTTATTACTAAAGATATTCATAAAAGTGAAAGTAGGCATAAACAGCTTATCTTCTAGAAGCTTAAAATTCGGGTGATGAAATTTTTTTAGAAAATAATGAAATTGAGATTATATATATATTTAATTATATTTGATACAAATTAAATTACATTTGATAAGAATTTGTATATTAAAGTATTGATAAATAAAATTATCCGTAATTTTGATAATTTTTTAAAAATTGTGAATTAAAATCATTAGTTTGTTTTCAAGGGAAAAAAACAAAAAAGAGTAGCAAAAAGAATTTATATCCATAATCCATGAACATTAACAATCGGTTGAAAGAGGACAGGTCGATGTTTCAGACATCCAAGGATAAAAGCAGCACTAGCTCTCAAGCCTGGCGAAGGCGAAAGCTCTTAGGCGGCCACTGCGAATGTTTTGAGAAACAAGCCTTTGGATTTGTCATCATCAACACGAACTCAAAACTACTAAGCATGAAATATGCGATAACAACACAAGGGAAAAAGCAATCAGGCCAAGTTTTGCAAACCGAGAAAGGACCTATAAAACAACATAGTTCAAAATGGATGAACCCATTGACACATATAATTGATACTTCATTCTTACCAATGTATTTCCAGAGGGAGGGGAAAAAAATAATAGCTCGAACCAAGAACACCCTTAAAACATCCGGAATCTAAAAGCAATGTCATGTTCTTTTTCAAAATGTTCAGAGTAACTGAAAGAAAAAGCAGTTCAAAATGTTCAAATCAGCTATGTTGGCAGTCCTAAGAACAGAAACAAATGTTCCCCACCTGGTAATGAGCCATTTGTGGAATTTCTTAAGCTGGGAAGCTTCCACTAATTGGAACACTAGAGACGCAATAGTTTTCAGAAAACCACACATCCAAGGATCCACAAAGCAGGAAACCATAGACCCAAGCAAAGAAAAACATGGATCATTAAGAAGATTCAAGTAGGATAAGTAGGAGCATCTCAACAGGAAAACCCTAAAAAGACACCTCCAAAAACAGAGTCTACTATTGCGCAGCTATGACTCAAAACGCTTCCATCGCTACCTGGAAGGCGATCTTAAGGGCTGCGCTTATAAGGAAAACGTTAAACAACCCCAAAGACTTAATACATACAAAGACGAAGTCTTGATGACAAAAAGAGCAGCAATTAGAGGAGGGGGGGAAAAAAAGAAAAGTAAACCCTAATCAGCAACACTTTGCTGTAACCAAGAAAGAGACGGATACTTTATAGTCCTGCCTTGTGTAAATGTGAAATGTTGAGTATTGTGGGCTTGAAAGGCCTGAGATCTTCGAGGCCCAGTTGTTGACGACTATGCTCCAGAGATCCAATCCCCAGTCAAAGGCCCTAGTGAAACTTTGTTTACAAGCTTGCCCAACTTCGATTATAAATTCTCATTTTAAGCCAAATGTATAATGTTAAAAGCAGTTTACAAAAATTTAATTAGTTTATATTTTTGAACTTGTGAAAAATAGATATTTGTAGTTTATAGGAGATTATTGACACTATTATTTCATTTATATTAATTTAAATAATTTTCTTATTTAATTACTCAATAATGAACATTCGAATTTGGTAAAATTGAAATTTTGCCAGTAGCTTGATCATATGTACTATAACATGATTAATGCCAAAGTTCAACAAGAAATCCATTAACTTAGGACTTTCTAAGCATTACACAAAATTAAGAAAAGTATTACAATCTTGCCAAAGTTTAACAAGAAATCCATTAGCTTGGGAGTTTCTAAGCATTACACAAAATTAAGAAAAGTGTCACAATCTTACAAATTTACAATTCCTTATAAAACACAACCACTTTCTCAAAATAATTACAATTCTTAAGAATGAGCTCATTTATCACTTATTTATTTCACTAAAATATTACTTGTTTCTCTTTCTAGTTCTTACTAACTTTATCTTTAAATATAAATCACTAAGAAAATATTCTAACACTTATTTTGTAAGTTTACTAGAAAAGCACATCAATTCCAATAACAAACTTTCAAGCTCACAATTAGGTCCAAAGAGTCCAAATACTTACAAAAAATCATATTTAATCATTTGGTGTCCATTATAGGGTTGTGACTTATTGAACTTAAAAAGCATGCAATTAGTGATCATAGACCTATATCTCATTATTTGAATAATAAATGGAACTGTATTACTAATATGGTGTTGTTTGTACAGTGACTTATAAAATTATAAATCATCTGGACGAATTTCGGAAGGGAGGGAGAAAATGGAGAGCGACGAGGTGCTGGAGCAGGAGCTTGACTGTGATGGTGAGCTAACGTTGGAGGAAGATGATTAGATAGATCGAAGCACGAAAAGAGCCAAGAAAGTGGAGAGGAGGAATGTGCACCCAACACCCCCCCCCCCTGATGTAATGGAACCAATAGAGAAAGATGCTTCTGTGCAAGAACGACGCTCAATCCCCCTAGAGCTCGAGGAGTAAGGTATCATGAAGTACTTATGGGGGTTGTGAAGGATAGCAATGGGGCCCAGTGAAGTTGCCGGCAGATATGCGTGTGGATGATGAATTGATGATTGATTTCACCAACGAACTTTGCCCTAAGGTTATGGTGACGGAGGCTGAGATGAATTATTCTGTGCCAACGGGAGGGCTGCTGTTAGACCCTGAAACTTTTCTTAGAAAATTTCAAGCAGTACATGACAAGTGTAGATAGGTTCATGTTTTGCTTTGCTTTAGTGA
Source organism: Erythroxylum longipes (assembly GCA_027563885.1). Taxonomy (NCBI): domain Eukaryota; kingdom Viridiplantae; phylum Streptophyta; class Magnoliopsida; order Malpighiales; family Erythroxylaceae; genus Erythroxylum; species Erythroxylum longipes. The sequence continues at coordinate 40,778,339 of JAOQMS010000005.1, read as the reverse complement.
TTTTGGTAGTGAGAGACTATGAAATGGGAAGAATTAGGGTGAAAGTGATGAAGAACACACACACACATACACACACACACACACACACACACACACATATATGTATGTATATAAATATATATATATATATATGTTCTGTTATTGATGTTCATGATTAATCATGAACTGTAATATCTTTATAGATGATATGGAGTTGAAAATGAAGTAGAGAAGATGATCTTGGTATGAGTTGTGATAAGGAAAGA
>JAOQMS010000005.1:40748447-40773855 GCA_027563885.1 Erythroxylum longipes | reverse complement strand
AAGTGACTACTGCGTTGCTATTATTTATTAAAAGTTGGTTTAAGATTGTTCCGATTATAGTATTCTTATATATGAATAAAATTTAATAGAACATAATTGAAATATCATAACACGAATTTGACGTGTGGGTTTACTCTTCACGTCTAAACGTTTGTATATTGTTTTCTTTAATGACTTTGATCTTCAAATTTTTATGATTTATTTGCCACCACTGTTTCATCCTCTTATGTCTCCTGTACGCGATCTAAAATAAAAAATTTATACTTGTGTATGTGTTCTTCAGATAACGTCAAGAGTTTCAACCCCAAGACATTTTCTTCACTTGTCTGAACCCAAAAGTTTATTACACGTTGGTTTTGGCTAAAATTACTTTTATCAACAACAACACTACCAAGTAAAAATCTTGCTAACATGCAAAGTATAGAGAGGTCTAATAGCATATAGCCATACCTCTAACTAATAGAATGACCGTTTCCAAATAATTCACATGAAGAAGAATTATAATATTGATTTTCAGTAATAAAATTTTAAATTCAAATTTTGTCCTTTTCATTTTTTAATTTTCAAATTTTGATATTTTAAATTGATTAATGAAAACAATATGTTACCAAAGTAACATTTTTTGTGTAGATTAATAAACTTTTAAATTAAAAATAGTTGTGCGTGGATGAATTTTATGCTGGTAATAATTAACTCAAAAGAAAATTATTATTTGACTAAAATTTAAACGTACTTTTTGTAAAAGATATGTGATAATTATTTGAACTTTCTTTGTAAATTATAGGTAAGTCTAAAGAAAGACTTATGATTTGATAGGAATTTAGCATTAATGTTTGATTATTACAAAAAGAGTACGACTTACAAATTGATATTTTTATCCAAAAATTAAATTTCAATGTTGTTCTAGATATCTTATGATGGGGTTATTATAATTTGAATTTATTAATTGTGCTTAATTAAAATTTTAATTGTGATTATGATGTTTTGTTTACGTTTCTTCTTTATTAAGTAAATACTTTTGCTGCTACAATATCTGTTAACATTATGCATGTGCTAAATGACACGAATTTTATGGTTTGGAAAGAGAATGTCATAAACATTCTTGGCTACATGGATCTAGACCTTACTATTTGGATAGAGCAACCCCCTACTTTTATGAATGCAAGTTCCTATAATTAAAAGGGGGACTAGGAGAAATGGGAATGCTCAAATCGCACAAGTCTTATGATTATGAAACATTCAATTTCGGAAACATTCAAGAACTAATGTTCGAAGAGAAAGGCGTCAAATTGTTCCTTAAAGAACATAATTAGCATTTTGCCAAAAACAAAAAGGTGAAAACAAGTGCTCTTCTAGCAAATCTTTTTTTCCATAAAGTATAAGGGTAACTTGAACTTTAGGGAGTGCATTATAGAAATGTCTCATCTTGCTTCAAAACTGAAGGTACTAAAATTATAACAATCTGAAGATTTGCTTGTGAATTTGGCTTTGATATCTCTTTCCACACAATTCAATCAATTTAAAGTCAGTTATATCTGTCAAATGGAGAAATGAACTCTTAATAAGCTCATTTCACATTGTGTGCAAGGAGATGAGAGACAGAAGTAAGAGAATGTTAAAAGTGCTTATTTCATGTCTAACTCTAAAGGCAACAAAAATAGGAGAAAGAAAGTTATAGGTTAAAAGCAATAAACTAAAGGCAATAATAACAAAAGAAGCAACATAAGGAACAAAAACAATAAACTAAAGAATTCGATTTCTACTTTTATGGAAAGACTTCTCATAAGAAAAATGAGTGTAAAAAATATCAATGGAAGGTACACTTCTTTTCTTGTTTTGTTTTTAGGCTAATCTGATTTTAGTACCTAAACACACTTGGTGGTTAGATTCTAGTGCTACTACTTATATAAGTGCAGTCAGGGTTGCCTGAATTGCCAAAAACCCAATAATGGTAAAAAATATATCTATGTAGATGATGGAACATCATTTTTAAGTTGAGGCAATAGGGACTTTTAGGTTATCATTTAGGATTGTAAATTATTTGAATTTGAAATTGGCTTATGTTGTAACAATTTTTATATGGAATTTGATTTCTATTTCAATATTTGACAATTATGGTTATTATTGTTCTTTTAAAAATGGATAATTTAGTCTTTTTATGATTCAAAACTTGTCAATTCCAATTCTTTATCAAAATATGATAACATATACTACTTTATACAGTTGTCTCATTTAACGAATCCTTGCATGTTAATTCATGGGGTACTAAAAGAAAACTAACAAATGATCATTCTGCTTTATTATGGCATAAGTGTATAGATGGAAATGGGCTAGGATAGGCCTAGGCTCACCTAAACATTAGCCTGGTCTAACATCTTCTACTGGGTCTAGTTAAAAAAATGAAAACAAAGTCTTTTATGTAAAAATGACGTCATTTTTTGCAATTTTTGTTATGCCTTAGGCTAAGTCAGATTAGGCGTGGGCAACCTGAGCCTAAAGTCTGATCAATATGAGGGGTTGGCCAAGCCAGGCTCAGACCCAATTGCCATCTCTGTATAAGGTTTTAGGGCATATCCCTATACAAAGAATTGCAATGCTTGTGTTAGATGGAATTCTTAATCCATTTAATCTAATAAATTTTGAAGTTTATATCAAATGTAATAAGGGAAGCAAACAAACATGAGGAGATTAGGTGCTAAAATATTTAAAACTAATCCATACAAATATTTATGGGCCATTTCCTTAGAATGGTAAAAAATATTTACTATATTCATAGATAATTACGCACATCATAAGTACCTTTATCTTATTCACGAGAAACCACAGGCACTAGACATGTTCAAAGTTTTCAAAGATAAAGTTAAAAATCAACTTGGAAAAATGATTAAAAGCATTAAATCTAACCCTAAATATGAATGTTATGGTAGATATGACAATTCATGTGAACAACATATAGGTTTATTTGACAAATTCCTAAAACAATATGTTATCATCCTACAGTGCACTATATCAAGAACCCCTAGCCTGAATGGTGTTACTGAGAGACTAAACAAAACATTAAAAGACATGGTGTGGAGTATGAATATTCACACTAGCTTACCAAATTCACTATGGGGAGAGGCATTAATGACCGCAACTTATATTCTTAATATAGTTCTAAGGCTATGATTAAAAATCCCTTATAAATTATGGATAGGTAGAAAGGCTAGTATAAATCATTTTCATATTTGAGGTTATCTAGTTGAGACAAGAAACTAGAATCAAGAACTATCAGTAGCTATATTGTTGGATACTCTGAATGGTTAAGAGGTAAAAATTTTATGATCCCACAAGTAAATCTATTTTTAAGATAGGAAATTCCAAATTCCTTAAAGATGTAGAGTTTAAAGGGGGAGATAAGGTTAGAGACTTTGTCTTTAAAAGGGAGTTCATATGTCTTCTTGCATGTTAATTCATGGGGTACTAAAAGAAAACTAACAAATGATCATTTTGTTTTATTATGGCATAAGTGTATAAATGGAAATGACTAAGACAGGCCTAGGCTCACCTAAACATAAGCCCGGTCTAACATCTTTTACTAGGGCTAGTTAAAAAATGAAAACAAAGTCTTTTCTATAAAAATGACATCATTTTTTGCAATTTTTGTTAGGCCTTAGGATAAGTCGGATTAGACATGGGCAGCCTGAGCCTAAAGTCTGATCAACACGAGGGGCTGGCCAGGCCAGGCTTAGACCCAATTGCCATCTCTGTATAAGCGTTTAGGGCATATCCCTATATAAAGAATTGTAATGCTTGTGTTAGATGGAATTCTTAATCCACTTAAGTTATTAAAATTTGAAGTTTATATTAAATGTAGTAAGGGGAGGCAGACAAACATGAGGAGATTAGGTGATAAAAGATCTTCAAACATCTTAAAACTAATCCATACAAATATTTATGGGTCATTTCCTTAGAATGGTCAAAAATATTTTACCATATTTATAGACAATTACTCACATCATAGGTACCTTTATCTCATTCACGAGTAACCACAGGCACTAGACATGTTCAAAGTTTTGAAAGATAAAGTTAAAAAACAACTTTGAAAAAGGATTAAAAGCATTAAATCTAACCCTGCTGGTGAATATTATGGTAGATATAATGATTCATGTGAACAACATCTAGGTTTATTTGACAAATTCCTAAAAGAATATGTTATCATCCTACAGTGCACTATGTCAAGAACTCCTAAGATGAATGGTGATATTGAGAGATTAAACAAAACATTAAAGGATATGGCGGGGAGTATGAATATTCACACTATCTTACCAAATTCATTCTGGGTAGAGGCATTAATGATCGCAACTTATATTCTTAATATAGTTCTAAGGCTATGATTAAAAACCCCTTATAAATTATGGATAGGTAGAAAAGCTAGTATAAATCATTTTCATATTTGAGGTTATCTTGTTGAGGCAAGAAACTAGAATCAAGAGCTATCATTAGCTATATCGTTGGATACTTTGAATGGTTACAAGGTAAAAATTTTATGATCCCACAAGTAAATATATTTTTTAGATAGGAAATTCCAAATTTCGTAAAGATGTAGAGTTTGATGGGGGGAGATAAGGTTAGAGACTTTGTCTTTAAAAGGGAATTCATATGTCTTGTTGCAATTGTTATTGAACATAATCAGGTTATAATTCTTGACGTTGTCCAAGAAGCGACTTTAGATCAATAAGATAATTTCAAAAATCTTACTAATCAAGATCAATTGAATATTCCTAAAGGAAAAACTCAACAAACTTAAAAACAAATGCCATTAAGAAGGTCTACTAATGAGTGGAGAAAGGTAATTCTAAATGATTATCTCATCTTTCTCTAAGAAGATGATATGGACATTGGTATAGTGGAAGATGATCCAATTAACTTCTAATAAGCCATTGAGGGTTCTAATTCTCAAAAGTGGATTGATGGTATGAATAAGGAAATTAAGTCCATTAAAGAATGATTTTTGTAATCTTATCCCAATGCATGGAGGTCTTATTGGTTACAAATGGATATTTAAGACCAAAAGGGTTCAAAATGTAATCTAGAGGATATAAGGCTTGTCTTGTTGCAAAGATATTTACTCAAAAGAAAGAAATTGATTATAAAGAAACTTTCTCTCCTGATTCTTCAAAAGATTCTTTTAATATTATAGTGGTACTTATGGCATACTTTGATCTTAAGTTACATTAAATGGATATGAAGACAACATTCCTCAATGGTAACATTGATGAAAAAATTTATATGGAGTAGCTTGAAAACTTTAATTTTAATGGTTCAAAGTAATTGGTTTACAAATTAAAGAAATTAATCTATAGACTTAAGCAAACATCTCGTCAATAGTATTATAAGTTTCATTAAGTTGTCATCTCTTTTTGTTTTGAGATTAATTTTATTAATGACTATATATATCATAAGTTTTGTAGGAGTAACTATATTTTTTGATTTTATATGTTGATGACATACTACTTGCTATCAATAATATAGACTTATGGCGTGAAACCAAGAAATTTCTATAAAGAATTTTGAGGTGAAAGATCTTGGTGAAGCCTCCTTTTGTATTAAGGATTCAGATACATCGAGATCATTCTCAAGGTATTCTTGAGTTATCACAAAATAGCTTTATTGAAAAGGTACTTAAAAGACTTCACATGCAAGATAGTAAACCAAATGATACCCTTTTGCTAAAGGAGACAAATTTAGTCTTAATCGATGCTTTAAGAATGATTTAGAAACTAAAGAAATACAAAAGATTCCTTATCCTTCGGCTATAGGAAGTTGAATGTATGCTCAGGTATGTACACAATCAAATATTGTGTATCTTTTTGGAATGTTGGGTAAGTATTTAAGCAATCTAGGAATTAATCATCAAAAAGTAGCCAAAAGGGTTATGCAATATCTTAAGTGAACAAAAGTCTACAATCTCACATGTATAAGATCAAATTAATTAAATATCATTGATTATTATGACTCCAATGGGATGCCAAAGTAATTGTAGGTCCACTTTAAGTTATATCGACCTACTTGCTATAAGAGTTATTTCCTAAAAGAGTGCTAAACGGAAACTCATAGCTTCTTCTACCATGGCAGTTGAGTTTATAGTATATCATGAGGCATCTAATCATAAGATGTGGCTATGAAGCTTTATCCTTGGGTTGTGAATTATAGATGGCATTAAAGGCCATTGAAGTGATTTTACGACAATAAGTTGGTAGTGTTGTATTTTAATAACAATAAGAGCTTATCAAATTCAAAACACATTAACATTAAGTTCCTAGTTATTCAAGAAAGAATCCAGAGTAGTCAGATGTGTATAGAATATGTTGGGACAAAATTCATAATTGCAAATCTGTTAACTAAAGGTTTACTACCCAAGATCTTTCTTGAGCATACTACTAATATAGGTTTTATGCCATTTGATGATAAGCTAGTTTAATGGGAGTTTGTTTTTATAGATACTTATGGTTATAGACGTATGTTATAGATTTTATGATTTAATACTACAGTATAAATGACTTTGTGTGTTTACAGTTTGATTTTACCTAGCTTGATCTCACTAAGGAATAAGGTATGACAAGTTGGAAATAGATATATCAAGGTCACACGACATGAATTTACATGCTACACATCCATATTTGATCCATTTCATTAACATTAATGTAGGTTACCACTGATGAGTCTAATAACGATAACTATGACAAAGATTTCTTCGATCCGATATTAATATGATTGATGGATCAGATTGTTTAAAGATGATTTTATAATAATAATAATTTTAAGCTCATAAGGTTTATTATGACATTAATTATAAGGTATTGCATATGTGTGTGTGCGTGTGTGTTTGTGTGTGTGTGTCTGTGTGTGTGTGTATGTATGTATGTATCTATATAGTCTACGTGGGATATTATTGAAATTTTGAATGTCTAAGATTAAAAGTGATCTCTTAAGATTTCAGGTTAATGAGACTAAATCATCTAATTGAATATGGGTTATAGTGTAAAAATCCTAGTTTTATATTCCTAACTTATAATGAGCAAATTAGGAATAAGTAGTATACATGTAAATAAGTGGTTATAGTTCCTAAGAGAACTATTACGGTTTTCTTTTTCGATATCTCACCTTCAAAAAAGACAGATATCCTATACAAATCTCTTAGAAAGCCAAACCCTTAAAGGAACTGCGACAACTTAATCAAGTTTATTCTAATAAATTCAGGTATGCTTCCACAATTAAACTTTTTCTTAATAATATGACATGATTGGTTGAGTTCTTATTACAGATCTCATATTAAATTTAAAACACATGACAACTTATTAGTTGGAACCATTTATCTAGCAGTATAAGATTATGGTTACAGGACTTGATAAACCTAAACTTATAGAGTAATACTTTGAAATTTTCAAATTAAAATTTATTTAAGGATTAATTATAAAAAATCTCAAACTTTACTCAATTATGCAATTATAACCTGAACTTAATAAATGACAATTAAATACTTAAACTCTCCATTTTTTTCAATTCTAGCCCGAAATTAGTATTTCTGTTAACGTTACTGACGTGGCTTGCCACATAAGATAGAAACTCTAAACATTGATACACGTTAGACTTAATTAAATTTAACTAATTAAGTTGAACTAAACTACATGGTTTTAGGGTTGAAATCCTTAAATCTAATCCGACACCTAAATAGTTGGAATTGAAAACGTTGAATCAATTTTTTCTTAACAGAAAGAAAGGGGGCCTAGGGTTGCAAATTGGGATTTTACTCAGGTTGTTAGAAAATGTGTCATTGTCATCTCGCACCAGCAAGACAGAGTATTATTGTTGTCTCGCACTGACATGGCAGAGTTTGATTTAGGGATTTCAATTTCAAAATGGCATGTTTTCATTAAACTTAATTACTTGAACTTAATTAAGTCTGATGTGTATAAATATTTAGGATTTTTGTCTTATGTGGCAAGCTATGTCAACAATGTTAACAAATACTAACATTGGATTAGAATTGAAAACAATTAAGAGTTTAAATATTTAATTGCCGATTTTTCAAATTCGAGTTATAATTCTGAAATTGAGTAAAGATTGAAAATTTTTATAATCCTTTATTTAACAAGTTCTTAGAAGGTTAAAAGAAAAAGAAGCCTCCATGGAACAACTTTATCACTCAACTAAACATAGCCTTTTCATTGGGTTGAAGCAAACCTTTTGCTATAAGAATTAGTGATTCATACAATTAGGCTTGAAAGCTTGATAAGAAAGAATGCCAAAATTTTTCTTCTTACACTTTTCAAGTAATGCTTAATAAAAAAGTTTGTAGTTAAGAACACATGTAATCATTGCGCATGATTCACATAAAGAGTAAATGAAAATTTAACGTTTTCATTGATAATATCTCCACCCATCTCACTTCTTAAGAGCTTGTTTTTTTAACAAAATTCCAAGCATTGACATTCAATATAAGTTTTAAAAACTTTTAAAATAATTGATATCTACAAAATGTAGGCAAAAATAACAATAATAATTAAATTAGAATGACTTATTTGAATGGAAGATGTCGTGAAAATGTTCATTACCTTAATTTAGAAATACCCCCTCTACGGTACAACAGGATAATGGGATCCGACCCCAGGGTTAATGTCTCCTCCTCCACCAACTTCAGTGTACTCCAAAGGGTGGAATAGGAATTGTCTTTGAGAGAAAAAAGCAACATATAATGAAAGAAAAGAGTTGTGTTTAATGAGGCTGAAAAACAAACAGAAATGAGATATACTTGATAAGTTTTGTATTGCATAATAAAACAACTGCAGTCGTGAATATGTAATTTGTATGTGTCTACATAAATGAAATGGACAAGCTATATATAGGACAATCAAAATGAACTTTATTAGGTGAGAGTAATGGTAACAAAGAAAAGCAATGTTTTTATTATTAATGGTAATAAACAAAGAATCTATTGGGAGTTAATGAAAGAAACGTTATAAACGTTATGAATGTTTCCTTTTCCATTAAACCATGTTTTTGGAATAATCCCACCATCAATCCCCCACTTGGTCCAAAACTTTAAACAAACTGTAACAATTTCAGAGAAAAAATAGGTAAACAACTAGGTGAACTAAGTCTTGAACCTAAAGTCTAAGAGAATCAGAGACAGAACTTGCTAGAGAAATAAATAGCCTTGAAATGCCCTAGTCTTATGATCTCTTTAGAGAGATAGACCAAATACTCTCACAGGAGGGTGGCTAGCCCCCCACAATCACGTAGGTGAGTCCATCAAATGTGTACTGCTCACACCACCCAAACTTGGGCTATGAAACTCATTAAGGTTTAAACTTAGATATAGAAACTAACTAGTAAAAATCCATGGGCATGACCTTTCCACTTCTATTGTGGAGTAGGAATAATTACAGGCATCTTTCCTATTTACTAACTTAACTTAAGTAAATCATATCAGATTCAATGTTTCGAGGATAAGTCTCTCAATTTCACTTCAAATTCATGCAAGAACTACTTATGCTCAATAATTATACCTAAAGTTCCTTGGTACCACTTAGTTTGCAACCAGGATATAATACTAGAAAATGCATTCATCTTGTGGCTTGCAATTAAGGAAAGAATCCCTAAAAAGAATAGGTTGAAATTCAATGTTGAGAATACTCACTATGAATCATTCCTGGATCAATTGGAGAGCATTTATCACTTATTTTTTAGATGCAAATACCCATCATAAGTGTGCAACAAAATAACAGCCTCATTACATGTCAACTGTTATGCTAATAACTGGTCAAAATTGGTAAGATAGGCTTCATAAGTCAAGCTAAAGAGCAAGGCAACGAACAAGTTGTTTAAGATTTGTTTGGCAGTTGTAGTTTACAACATATTGAGGGAAAGTAACTCAAGGTTATTTAGAGTAAAGCAAAAAAAGTAACAGGAGTTACTCTAAAGGACGTGATGGAGATAAGATACGCATCGATGGCTAAGAGTCATCACCTAAAACTATCTCAATGCATGAAGGAGAGATGGTGCCTCTAAGCTGAACAAGAATTAAAGTGCTTGTACATACAAAATGGATATGTACTAAAATGAAACAAATGGGATGGAAGCACTCTTTGTAATGTAGAAAAAGAGTGTGGAACTTGTATCGTAGATAATTATTGTGTATTTTTTTAAGGTTTAGTAATGAAATTTCACTCACATTTTAAAAAACGATATTTAAATCACTTCCATAATCTTATCTAAATGACAACGTATTATTAAGCTTAATATATATAGATGATAATAGATTAGTCTAGGCCTGTACCCAAATCTTTTTAAGGCCAGAGCTTAGCCAAAAAATATTGAGTTTGATCACCCTTTAAACTAAAATTTAAGCTTTAAGTTAAAATTTAAATTTTGAGTTAGGTTGGGTCCCTCAAACTTGAAGTATGAAATTTTAGTTTTTAAGCCCAAGTATACAATAAGGTCAATAAATAAAGCCCATTATCATAGCCTTAAAGAATGATAAAAATCTTATTTATATTTCTCATAACATCTCCTATTCTTTAGTTAAGAAAACAACTCCTAGGTGTTGTATGAGAGTTTTACTATTTCTAAAAACATAGATTGTACAAATACATGATGAAGCACATTACAATGTCACTTGATTTAATGTATATAATAATTACATTTAAGTCAATAGAATTTTATTTGGATTTATCTATCATATTATGGTTTTATAATGTTTGTTACTCATTATTATTTTAATGCTAAAATTATCAAACAATTATTTCAAATAAAATTAAAAACATATTATCAAGGTATGAGGTATAATAAGGATAAAGAACTCTCAATGATCAAGATAGGAATTAATCTTAAATCACCTACAATTTAACTAAAATAAATAAATTTGTTTGATAACCTACAAATTCACCTCCTTCAAAGTTCTTCTCAAATAGGGAACCGTTATATAAGATCTCTACTATTTCCTCCTTTATAGACCATTTATTCAATTATTAAATTAAATAAAGAAAAAAAACAAAATATTAGGAAGAAAGCGTTAAAAGAGTGATCAAATAGGCTTACATGTTTAGTTTTTTCGTGGTTTTTCGATATATATAAGTTCTAATTAATTAACTTGATAATCTGCAAGTATACGAGTCATTCGCGTAGGACATAAGGTGTCGATCCTACGAGGAGGGATAATTTAATCATAAAATCTAAGGCCAAAATAATGTGCAATATTCAAAACGTAACGAAACTAAAGCGGGAATGTAATTCAATCAAGTAATTCAATTTAAGAATCAATCACGAAATATTAACAAATTAGCAATTGCAATGCACGCGTTCAAGAATCGACCTAAAGAACTACCAACTGAGAGAAAGGGGAGTTTTTACCTATCTTTAACACTAACCTAATCAATTTTTAATTATTGGTTCATTGGTCCTAGATGATCCTAAGGTTGATTACTCTCTCTCAAGTTATAACCATTAACCCTAAATTATAAACCTTAATCAGATTATAGAAAATTGCAATTTCTCAATTAACAATCTATCCAAACCTTAATTAAATTTGAAGTTTTTCAATAGACTACCGGAAACCTATGTGAGATCTCTCTTCATATAATTACCGATTTGATTAATTTCTCGTTCTTATTAAATCACCTAACTCTTATTAGCCTAATTTTATTATTTTTCATTCAATTCACCCTCTCAATCTATTACCGAATTATGAAATCTCAGAAATTAATCACAATGAATCCAAATAACATAAAACAATCAAATTTTTATAAAAACAAAGATTAAAAAAAAGCCGAAGGTGAGTTTAGACATCCTCAACATTCACACAATCCTATCATCAATGGTTATTCCAATTCTATACATTAATAAAATTGAAAAATACACTGGAAACAAGATCTGAATGGATGATAGAGGCAGCAACATCGGGAAATCTCTTATTCTAGGAAGTACTTCATGTTGACTTCTTCTCCACATCTCTCTTCCTTCTTTTCTTTCTCAATCTCTAGATGAACTCTCTCTAGGGTTTCTTAATGGTGGCTGATGCAAAAGCTCCTTCTTTTTGTTCTTGTTGTTCTATTTATGTTCTTTTGTGTTTAAGGTTGAACTATGGTTTTTTGGGGGTCCGAAAGATCCAAAAAATCCCTCGAAATGAGAAATTTGGAAGTGGTTACGCATTTGCCTGATGCAGGCCATGACCATGGCTCTACAGCCATGATCATGGCCTACTTTTAAACCTTCTGTCATGATCGTGGCTTGTAGGCCACGATTGTGGGCCAACTCTGGTGCTTTTGTCACTATCATGGCCTATTATGCCACGATCGTGGGTCATTGTTTCAGCCCTAATATCTCCGAAAGTTCTCCGTTCTTCGTTGTTGACCTTGAAACACTAATAAACACATCAAGGTACCTCAAAAACTTAATATTTAAGCTCAAATACTTGTGCTAACCCATAAAACACTTAAAACACACATAATTAATAGACTAACACAATTCTAACCTAAACACATACTAAATGATTGAATTAATAGCTAAACACATATCAAACTATGCCCTAAAATATGATGCAATTTATATTTATCAACATCTCCACACTTAAACATTTGCTTGTCCTGAAGCAAACAAAAACAATCAAACAAATTAAGAAAACACAAAACATGTATAAGTAATAATGAGACAATGGCTTCAACTTAGCGAAACAAATTTAACTATAAACACAATCCTTCAAGTCATTCTAACTTATTAACAAGCAAAATCTACTTCTAAGCACCTTAGACTAAATATACAAACTAATCAAAATTTTAATGTTAAGTCTATTCACCTCTATCACTTGCACACACATATTGATAATCAATTAGTTAAAATAAAAGTATAGCTATTCCTTAGTAGGTTTTCATGAAAAATCAAGCTACTAAGAAGTTTGGTAGGTTTTTATTTGAAAACATTCCTTTTGTTTTTTCTTTAAGGACATGAACCTAGTCTTTTTACGCAGAGTCAAACATTTGTGGTGAATGTCGATCCGGTTACTCAACTAAGTCATGTTGTTATTAAGCTGGTTGGTTGGAACGTCATTATAGACTTTTTACACAAAGGCACATATTTGTTATGCATTTCGATCCGGTTACTTAGCTACGTCACTTTTTCAACTGGCTAATAACTCTATTAATAACCTGAAGGCCAGTGAAATAGTTATTTTAGTTAAAATTTATACAACTTTCTTCTTTTTTTACACAAAATTTTGCCTACCTTATTACTTTAGCTAATCATTCTCATGAAAATGTACTAATAATGTCACTTATTTGATTGGTCTAAAATTATAAATGATTATGGCAAATTCCTAGGGTGAATGGATAAACATCGTATCCTAATTAACCAGCATATTAGCCCTAAGTAACTTATGTCACTAATTTCACAAGCTAATAAATCTTCGCAACCTAAAAGGCTATGTTTAAGGCTAAATGTATCTCGTTAGGTCCTAGCCATTGATGCATTCACACAATTCACATCATGCAACCTAAACAAACTATCTTACAATATGCAAAATTCACACTCGAAGTAAAAACACACAACCCTCCCCACACTTGAACAACACATTGTCCTTAATGTGAGAAGGGTACATAAACATACCAGGGGAAATAAAACATAATATACAAAAATCATAAGAAGAAAATATTAACAAAAATGAAAAGAAAAGGGTTAGAACTCGAAACTGTCAAAATGACTGAGGTAGTGATGGTGTCAGAGATGGAGACCAAATGCGCTTAATGCTGAGCTGGCTTTCATATCTTATAATTGATTGAGAGAGAATAAGAGAGTTAGTAATCCCATATCATTTCAAATCATTAAAATTTTATTTTTGAAGTTTAAAACAAATCTAACTATGCAACAATTTAAACCTAACTACCTAACGTGCAAATTTATGGTCATTAGCTTGACCATGTATCACCGTAAACTCAGCCAGGATCAATTATAAGAAGTTTGTTTCCAGCTTTTTCATTTAACATCAGTTTTATAGCCTGTAAGTAAGCTACAAATTACAAAGTAATGTACTTTTCACTAACAATCTGTCAATAAAATAGGGAACAACAAAACTCTCTGAATCTTCCATCGAATCTAACAGTTTGTACTGTAAGAATGTGAGTTGCTCTTTTTCTTCCTTAATCACCTTCGTCTCCTGTACTTCTTCTGCTTCACAAATAGAAACTTTCATAACTTCTTCAAACTCGATGTTTGTTGTCATCTGTTCTTTATCCTTTTGTTCTTTAGAAGACTCAAGTACATCAATTATCCTAAATGAGTTACTCTCCTTCTGATTCTTTAATACATCATTTATGTTGAATGTCACTTGGTCATCATTAATCCAAATGATAAGGTTCTTTTCATGGACATCTACCAAAGATTTTTTAATGGTCACATAGGGTAAATTTAGATCTGGCAGATAATATGAGGGGTTTTTATCCTTTTCTTCATCTTATTTCTTGATTTCTTGGTCTTCTATAAAGTAGGGTGGTTCAGTATGGTCTTCTACTGGTTCTTCTTGTTCTTTCCCATTTCTAAGTGTGATTGCCTCATATTGCTCTCGGTGATATAATTCCATATTGCTTAAAGATTCTTCCACACTTCTTTTACAAAATTCACAGGAAAGTTTTCTTACTTAAATCTCCAGGTTCTGAATAGAAGCAATATGATTTTCTGTTACTTGAGCAAATTGCTCTTCCAGTCTCTTCTAGTTCTCTTCCATGTCTGTTAGCTTATCCATGATTTTTTTCAATTTGGAATCCCATGAATTGGACTCATTTTGCTGAAATTCTAATAAGTCTTGATGTCCCATATGAGTACTTGCATTGTTGGACCAATCAAAATCTAGGTGGTTCTGCCACCCTAGAGTGTACATGCTCTAATAAGGATCGTTACTTCCCCAACCATACTGTGCCTCATTGTAATTCGCAGAAGTTCCTTACTGCCTTTAATATCTATCTTTCATCATTGTTCTTTCCATTTCTTCTTTGCATCTAGCTCTTTAGATGTCTCATTCTCACTCTAAGATGTATTGTTGTGTCTCTACTTTATGCCCCAAACTCCTCTATTTTTAAAAAAAACAAAAGATAATGAAAAAGCCTTAGACTAAAGAATTAAACTAATCGCATCCCTGAAAACGATGCCAAAAACTTTATCGTGGTTTTTTGATGTTTATAAGTTCTAATTAATAACCTCGATAATCTACAAGTGTACCGGTCATTCGCGTAGTACCTAAGGTGTCGATCGTATGAGGAGGGATAATCTAATCCTAAAATCTAAGGCTAAACTAATGCGCAATATTCAAAATGTAACGAAACTAAAGCAGGAATGCAATTCAATCAAGTAATTGAATTCAAGAATCAATCACAAAATATTAACGAATTAGCAATTGCAATGCACACATTCAAGAATCGACCTAAAAAACTACCAACTGAGAGAAAGGGGAATTTTTACCTATCTTTAACACTAAATTAATCGATTATGAATTATTGGATCATTGGTCCTAGACGATCCTAGGGTTGATTACTCTCTCTCAAGATATAATTATTAACCCTAAATTATAAACCCTAATTAGATTATGGAAAATTGCAATTTCTCAATTAACAATCTATCCAAACCCTAATTAGATATGAAGTTTTCCAATAGACTACTGGGAACCTATGTGAGATCTCTCTTCACACAATTATCGATTTGATTAATTTCTCATTCTTATTAAATCATCTAACTCTTGTTAGCCCAATTTAATTATTTTTCATTCGATTCACCCTCTCAGTCAATTACTGAATTATGCAATTTCAGAAATCAATCACAATGAATCCAAATAACATAAAACAATTAGATTTTTATTAAATCAAAGATAAAAACAACCCAAAGGTGAGTTTAGACATCCTTAACATTCACACAATCCCATCATCAACGGTTATTCCAATTCTATACATTAATAAAATTAAAAATACAATAGAAATAAGATCTGAATGGATGATAAAGGCAGCAACATCGGGAAACCTCCTATTCTGGGAAGTACTAGCTTCTTCTCCACGTCTCTCTTCCTTCTTCTTTTTCTCAGTCTCTCGATGAACTCTCTCTAGGGTTTCTCAATGGTGGCTAATGCAAAAGCTCCTTCTATTTGTTCTTGTTGTTCTATTTATGTTCTTTTGTGTTTATGGTTGAACTAGGTTTTTTCTGGGATCTGAAAGGTCCAAAAAATCCCTCGAAACACGAAGATCACTAAAGAGAGTAATAAAGAGTTGCAGAGAGATCGAAAAATCATGATAAGAAGATTTAATTTAAAAATTTAGGGTTTTAAACTCTAAATCTCTAAATTAAAAGGTTTCACTGAAGTGAAACGTCACGTAATATGTCAAAATAGAATCGGTAAAGTTTTAGAAAAAATTATATTAAGATTAATTATAAAAAATTTCAAACTTTACTTTATTTTGTAATATTAACGTAAATTTTAAAAAATAGTACTAAAATGTTCTATTTTTTAATTTGTTATAAGAATAACATGACGTTAAGTTTTCCATTAATGTGTTTGATGTGGCTAACTACATTGAATTAGTGTTTTTATCATATGATTGCCATGTATTCCATTTTTATCACATAATTACTTATTATTTAATAAAAATTTAAAAATGAAAGACTCTATATTGAAGTTACTCTTTTTCTTTTTGTTGGAACTACATCTAAGTTTCTTCTCCTTATCCACACTCCTTCCTTGCCTAGCTCTGATTGCTCCTTTGACAATGGTGTTTAATTTGATCTAGTTGCATTCATTATTTTTCGTTTAGTTTTTAGTTCAAAACATATTCTATTTATGTTGTTCTTATACAACTCATAGTGTAATGCAACCTATTTGCTTTTGATTTACTTATGTCAATGCATTTCTTTGCTTGCAAAAGAAATGGATACTCGTGTATTTGTTAATTTCCAAGCAGGTAGTGAACTTGATAACTATCAATTCAATTTGCAGTTTGAGTTGATATAGAAGTAGTGGCTACGATTCTAGAAAGCTCTTAGAGGTCCTCACAACATACGAACTACAATTCACAAGAAAATGGGCCATTACATAAGTGGTGCTTGTGGTCAATTGATGGTAAAGTCATCTGATAAGAGGTTGGATGCATTAACTAACATTGAAATCTTGTCCTGTCAAGATAAACCATATTATTTTTTGTGGTAGGTATAACAATGATTTATAGCAATTATTCAGTTAACCATATTGAGACTTTGAGGAAATTGAATCAGAATTTTATTTTAGTTTTATCAAATAACTATAGGTACATCAACAGTATGGTTTACAAATTACTAAGATAAGTATCTTTGTAGTAACATAGTTGAAGTAAAACTATAATGCGGAAGGAAAGTAAACCTTGGATTATGGGAATGGCTAGAACTTTCAGTTATAACATTAAGTCGAGGAATTTAGCTCCATCACAAGTAATGCTTTGAACATTCTCAAATTTAATCCAATGAGCTTTGGTTTCGATTAGCAACATCCTCTCCAGCGTATAATCAGTTAGCTTGGTTTTTGTAACAAAAACAAAATTTATGATGTCAAATAAGTAAAACAAATCCATCAAAGTTGCATTACCATGAGCAAATCATAAGACAATACCAAGCAAGGAAGTGATAGGTGTAAAACCTATATATAATATGTGGCTTATTAATAATTATGGTTTTAATAATATGAATTGTTAAAATTTGATTAGTCAATTTGATTAAGTAAAATAAGGTTTAAACTTATCATTTGATGGGAACACTTAAGAAATACTTATTTCATAGAAACTGGTCCTCTCTCTCACCCACACTCCTCTCTTTACATTTTCACCATTAAAAAGCAGGATTATTAAGGGAAAGAGGAGAGAAATCAAGTTTCTCTATATTCAATCACTTAGAGGGGTTTTTTCTCAATTAAGATTAAACTAAACTCATGGATCAAGGTATGTAATTCCCATTTTATATTTTGGTAAAAAACATAGAACTTCGATATGTGATTAAAGGAATATTGCAATTATGTCTATGCAGTAATTATGCTTACATGTGGTATCAGAGCCTAATTCTAAATTTCATTATTTTTTCATTAAAGATATGTTTAATTCATATTATTTCCACATAATTGCTTATTGAATTTATTGGGTTATTAAAATTTTCTTCTTATCTCATGTTTTGTTTTTCCAAATGGGTCTAATTTTTATGGCATTAATTGGTCTTACATGAAAGAAGATGGCTTTGACTGCTGTGCATATATATATTACTTATTTAATTGGTCTAAAGATGATTTTGACTGCCGTGCATAAATATTATATATATTGTTTATTTAATTGGTCTCATATGAAAGAAGATGGCTTTATAAAAATTTTTCTCGATTTCCATGTATGTATTAAATAATAAATGGGTTAGCTCATATAGCCTTTGTGGATTGGAATTATTCGCAACGCCATTTGTTACTAAGGCTATATGTAAACATTGATATTTTTGTTTTATTTTACCAATTTTTGCGTATACAATATTAAGTGTATTTGTTTATAGATTTGTATTATGTGTACTGCACTAAGTATGGATAAAGCTTATTGTTATATGAAAGTTGCCAAACCCATATGTGTGAGAGCTATTATTATTATTTTTATTAGTATTGTTATTTTAAGATAATGTAAGTAGGCATGTGCGTTGATGATTTAAGTATGATATATTTATGCATATGCATAATTTTAATATTCATATTTATGATAGTTTGTTAGTCGCTAAAGTGGCTAAGTTTTAAGGTTTAATGGATATTGATTTATGAAATATTTTAATTCAATTACTCATGATTAATTCTGGTTGTACCATTTATGTTTCGAATACCTTGCAAGGATTCCTTAAAATCCAAACCACAAACCTAAATGAAAAGTTTGTTTTGATTGGGAATCAAAGCTTCGGTTGAAGCCATAAGAACTTATCATTTAATTTTAGATACTGGACATCATTTAGATTTATTTCATACACTTTACGTACCTTCTGTTTCCTTTAATTTAGTTTCCCTATCTAAATTTGATTCTGTTGGATATACTTTCAAATTTGGGAATGGATGTTTCATTTTATTTAAAAACAATTACCTTATTAGTTCCAGTATTCTTTATGATGGCCTATACAAGTTAAATCTTGATAACATTTTTATTGAAACCTTACTAACCCTGCATCATAATGTTGGTACTAAACGTGGTTTAATTAATGAAATTTTAGTTTTCTTGTGGCATAAACATTTAGGTCATATTTCCAAAGAACGACTATAAAGATTGGTAAAGTATGAAATTTTACAAGATTTGGAATTTGCTAATTTTGGTGTGTGTGTATGGATTGTATTAAGGGAAAACAAACCAATCACATAAAGAAAGAAGCCACAAGAAGCATACAGCTTCTTCAAATTATACACACTAATACATGTGGGGCCTTTTGATGTTCCATCTTTTAGTGGAGAAAAGTATTTCATCACATTTATTGATGAATTTTCACATTATAGATAAGTCTATTTATTGCATGAGAAGTCTCAAGCAACAAATGCATTAGAGGTGTTTGTTTATAAGGTGGAAAGGCAATTAAATAGAAAGGTAAAAATTATTAGATATGAATAGGGTGGTGAATTTTACGGTAAATATAATGAGCCAGGACAATGCCCAGGTCTATTTGCAAAATTGCATAAGAAGCATGGTATATATGCTCAACACATAATGTTAGGTACACTACAATAAAATGTTGAGGCATAAAGGCGTAATCGTACATTAATAGATACGGTTACAAGTATGTTAAGCAATTCGTCTTTATCCTTATCATTGTGGATGCATGCATTAAGATTCGTTGTTTACTTGTTAAATAAGGTTCCTTGTAAGGCAGTTCTAAAGATTTCCTTTGAACTGTGGACTGGAAGGAAACCTAGTCTAAGGAACCAACATGTTTGGGGTTGCCCAACATAAGTAATAATTTATAATCTACATGAAAAGAAATTAGATCCAAGAACAATTAGTGGATTTTTTATTAGTTATCTAGAAAATTCCAAAGGGTATAGATTTTATTTTCGTAATCATACAACAAAAATTGTTGAAACTGGAAATGTTATGTTCATTGAGAATGATGAAACTAGTGGGAATGTTGTAATGTAGTTATTGAAGAAATTAAAGTTCAAGTTCCTCTACCGACTTCTTCAATACATGTTACTACTACAATTGTTGAACAATTTGATAATTTACAGGAGCAATAAATAAATGATCAATCACTTCATGAAGAGCCTGTAGTTAATGAACCTATTGAACCTGCAATTAATGTTCCAATTATTGAAAAACCAAAAGAAATAGCATTAATGATTATGTGGTATATCTACAAGAGTCAGAATTTGACTTAGGAAATAAGGATGATCCAGTTTCATTTTCACAATCCATTGAAAGTGTTAATTCTATTAAATAGATTAAGGTTATAAAAGAAGAATTAAATTTTACGGAGCATAATGAAGTTTGGGAAATTTCCTGAAGGTTGTAAAAAAGGCGGATGTAAGTGGGTTTTTAAGACCAAACATGACTCTTATGGAAATATTGAAAGATATAAAGCTAGACTTGTTGCTAAAGGTTATACTTGAAAATATGGCTTGATTATGAGGAGACTTTTTCACCTGTTTCAAAGAAAGTATCCTTTAGAATTATTATGGCACTAGTGGCTCATTATGATTTAGAGTTACATCAAATGGATGTGAAAACAATCTTTCTTAATGATACTTTAGAGGAAGACGTGTATATGGATTAACCTGAAAGCTTTTCAATTAAAGGAAAGGAAGATATGGTCTGTAAACTTAAGAAATCAATGTATGGAATTAAGCAAGCCACTCGATAATGATATTTTAAGTTTAATGATACTATTACTTCCTTTGGATTTAAAGAAAAAATCATTAATCAGTGTATATATCTAAAAATCAGTGGGAGTAAGTTCATATTTTTGGTACTTTACATTGATAATATCTTGTTAGCTACTAATGATCTTGGTTTAATGCACAACATCAAGAAATTTCTCTGATCATTTTGAAACGAAAGATATGAGAGAAGCCAGTTATGTGATAGGAATTGACATATTTTGAAACAGGTCATAAGGGCTATTAGGCTTATCTCATAAAGCTTATATTGATAAGGTCTTAGAAAGATTCTGCATGAAAATTTGTTATATATATGTGGTTCCAATTTAAAGGAGAGACAAGTTTAGTCTTAATCAATGTCCAAAGAATGAATTGGAATATAAGCAAATGGCAAATATTCTTTATGCATTAATTATTGGAAGCCTAATGTATGCTCAAACTTGCACTAGACTAGACATTAGCTTTGTTGTCAGTATGCAGGGCAAGTATCAAAGTAATCCTGGATTGGATCATTGGAAAGCTACAAAGAAAGTTTTGAGATATCTACAAAGTATTAAGGATCATATCCTCACTTATAAGAGATTCAATCATCTAGAAGTGATTGGATATTTAGATTTAGATTACGTCAATTATATTGATACAATAAAGTCCACTTTTGACTACCTTTTTATATTAGTTGGAGGGGCTATTTGTCAAAAAAGTGTGAAGCAATCTATCATTGCTGCATCCACTATAGAAGCTAAATTTGTAGATTGGTTTGAAGCTTCAATTAAAGGATTATGGTTGTGGAACTTTATTTCTGGACATAGAGTTATCGACAATATTTCCAAGTTGTTAAAAATTTATTGTGATAATTCTGCAACAGTTTTCTTTTCAAAGAACGACAAGTATTCTAAAGGCGGTAAACATATGGAATTAAAATACCTATCTGTTAAAGAAGAAGTTTAGAAACAAACAGTGTCAATTCAACATATTAGCACTAATTATATGATTACAGATCCTTTAACGAAAGGATTGGCATCGAAAGTCTTTAAAGAATATATTGAAACAATGGGTATTATGAGATACCATTATTGAGATTTATGATGTTAATGTTTTGAGACAATGAGCTCATTTATGTTTATGTTTTTGTTAACTCTATTTCATAGTATATATTTATGAATAAATTATGTTGACAAGATTTTTCGTTAAATAAGACATGATTGTTGGACCATTAATGTGTTTCTTACTTATGGATCGTATTGAATAAATTGCTAATATTGTAGTACGTGGAAGGAATTATGTCATTTGTTCATATGTGAAACTGATACGACTCTTATTAGTATCTTTGTTTGATTGTGATTTATGATATAATCAACATTAAAAAATTTTGTAAAGTTTATACGCATAATGTTTATTTATTATTAAAACATGATATAACGTTTTTTCAATTAATGAGCCAAGTGAGACAATGTAAATGCTATATATAATATGCGACTAATTAATAATTATGGTTTTAATATTACTAAGTGCTAGATTTTGATTGGTAAATTTGATTAAGTAAGATAAGGTTTTGTTTTTAAACTTACCATCCGATGGCAATGATTAAGACATCCTTATTTCATATAAATTGGTCCTCTCTCTTGTCCATACACTTTTCTTGATGTTTTCACCATCAAGAAGCAGGATTATGGAGGGAAAGAGGAGAGAAATCAAGTTTCTTTGTATTTAATCACTTGGAGGGGTTTTTTCTCAATTACGATTAAATTAAACTCATGGATCAAATTATATAATCCCTATTTTATATTTTGGTGAAAAACATAGAATTTTGAGATCTGGATTAAAGGAATATTGCAATTATATCTATACAGTAATTATACTTACAATAGGAGCTAGGCGAGGAAGGAGTGCCAAAGGGAAGAAAGAGAATATATGTAATTATGATAAAGAAGAAAAGAAGAAGTCCTTTTAACATTAGGTTTTCATTTTTTTAATTTATCAAATAATAAAATAATTATGTGACAAAAAGAAACACGTGGCCGCCATGTAATAAAACAATAATCTTTCGTGGCTAGTCATGTTAGATACATTAACGAAGAACTTAACGTCAGGCTATTTTAACAAAAAATTGAAAGTTGGAGAATTTTAACACCACTCTTAAAGTTCAAGTTAGTATTGTAAAATTGAGTAAAATTTAAGCTCTTAGTATTAAGAGACAAAATTTTGATAAAATTTTAGGATTTAACTAATGTAGTTTAAAATTTTTGAAATATTATCAAGCATTAAAGTGTAAATTAAATTTTATGTAATTATGTTTTGTAAACTAAAGAATTGTATTAATAAAAGGACTAAGCCTTATAACTAAAGAAAAACTTTACAAAATAATTTCTTAAAAGTATCCATTGAATAACAACCTTGAGGAATATCAAAGTAGGGAGCAAAAATAAGGACACATAAAGGAGTTAGACCTTCATAGGAGCATTACATGTGAGGAATAACCTATATCAATTCCAAACACCATCTACTAGCCATGCCTGGAGTAAGAATCAAACTTTAAGCTCTAATCACTACCATTTCTCTTATTTTACTAGCATTTTTGGTTATTACCAATTGAACATTTGAGCTGGAGTTTTTGAAGATCCTGACATTCCTTTCCCACCAGATAACATAAATTATGAAAGAAAAGAAATGGTGAATAATTTGTAATCATCCTTAGGTGAAAGTGGTGGTTTGAAACCCACTGAACTATGTTATTTCATTATGTATCAGGGCAGGACATGTTATATTTTTGTTGCACATCCCTCTATAAAGCAATTGGTGAAGGAGCAATAAAAAAATAGATGCTTTATCGAATAAGGAACTAGTAGGCAAAGTCTACATATTGGATTAGGAGGGGGAAGAGGGCCTTTTAGTTTGTCCAGTACGTTTAGGCTATTTCTAATAACTAACTAGAGGATGAATGGCATTTTAGGAGCAGTATATTTATTCTAAACTAAGTTATATCATCTAAGCTTAGAAACAATGCACAGATTATCAATTGAAACAGCTCATTCGAAATACACTAGACTCATCTTCATTCTTGCTTTGGGGATTTGTGTATATGCACTGTGGAAAGAACGTAACCTCAGAAGGTTTACAATTGGAAGCTCAATAAGGGAAGCCATTCACTCTAACATTATTCGACATATTCGGGATCTATTGATAGTGCAAAACCTCATCCAACATTGTTCAACTAATATCTCATTTTCATTAAATATAAGAGCTCATGTATGCTTGCTCTATTACTTCTTGATTTCTAGGTTGGTTTTTATTCTTACAAAACTATATAAGGAGTATAAAGGTTATACCCCCTTAATTTTTGCTTGCCATGTTTTATTTTCCATTATTTATCAATTAATAACATTTCTTTTTTCAAAAAAAAATCTTAAGTTTAGATACTAGATTTTTGAAATAATCTTTACATGAATTGTTAGTAACGATACTAGATGAATTGCCTGTCTAAATGGTGTTATACTCAGAGTGATGCTTGAATGGCAGTTAGGAAAGCAAAGTTTGAAGGATCTAACTTCCTTGTTATTGTAGAACTAATCGCCATCCATGATAATTTTTTTAACTTTAGCATTATTCTAAAAGTTCAGGCTAATATTTTAAATTTTTTATAGGAGATAAAGAGGGTCTAGAGTGCTTTAGTTATCTTACCAAAGCCTAACACTATTACCATTGCCTATCTTCACTTTAATAAGCCTTTTTAGACTACTGCTAAGCTTTAAAATTTGGTGCATACTCATATCTTTCTTTGGTTTAATAATCCAAATTTTTTCCTCCAAGTAATGACCTTTGGTCCATTTGACCTATAAGGACTTTTTGACAATGAGGATTCTCTATATTCTTTTAAAAGGCAACACCTTATTGTCTATGTTTATTGGTTGTTTACCTAAACCAAATCCTCCTTTTTATGCAAACAAATAGTGCTCTATTTAACTTTAGCTTGTTTTTTCCTATGATTGTCAACTGTCTAGAGGAAGCTCCTTAATAGCTTCTCCAGGTCCTTACAAAGCTTCTTGAGAAGGAAAAGAAAAGAGGACCAATAGGTGTAAGGACTACTTTGAACTAATATGAATAGTTGCAGCCTTCTTACATAAGTTTAAATTTTATTGCACTAGCTACCAATTCTTTTTCTAACTATGTCAAATAGAGGTTGATAGTCTTAATAAATGACTCTCCCTAAGAATATAGAAAACCCTAGATAAGTAAAAAGAAGATCCTTAGAGCTCATGTTAGTTATCTTAACCAAAGTATTAATAATGTTTAAAACTTCAGATAAGTTAATGATAAAGTTTTTATCTTTGTTGATACTCAAACCCAAAAGGTTGCCAAAAGATTCCAAAGAATGTATCATACGAAAAATGATCTTGCATTGGCTCTGTAACATCCCGTTTCCATTGAACGGGTCGGACCAGAGAAACGGGTCCAAGTGAGGTAAATCAGAGAAATTAGGAAAACACATCTCATGCTCATGCA
>JAOQMS010000005.1:40696076-40713594 GCA_027563885.1 Erythroxylum longipes | reverse complement strand
TGTTGATTTTGAGTAATGAAAAGAGGAAGAGTTTGGTTTTAAAAATCTTGTGATTTACAATTAAATGTGTTATTACTTTAATTGATATGATGCCATGTGGAGTATTATAGTGATTGCACGTAGCGCTCCCTTATCATAGGATATGTATCAGAATGACCTACGGGCGTCCCGGTGTATACCCTACGGTGAGGGGGTGTTACAATCCTTTAGGCATAGAGATATGTTAATAAGGTGGTGGTCAGCTGGGGGCAATCTTGCTATGAGACTGGTCTTTCCTATGTTGCCATCCTTTATTAGCCGAAGTATTTGGAAGTGCGCTGCTTGATAAAATTTGATGGATCGACTCCTCCTATGTCTTCGATGATCTTAGAGATTATTGATTCTATCTCTTATGTTTTATAGGATTCTCTTTCTTTAACCACTCCAGGTAAATAGTGGCAAGATGTGGTAGAAACTGTTGAAAGGTATGTTCAAGCCCGCAAGGCTTCCCTAGTGCGTTGGTGTAAGCCCTCCTTGGGATTTTTGAAGTTGAATACTAATGGTTCGTTAAGAGGGGACCCAGGTTTAGGTGGAGGTGGTGGGATTGTTCGAGACAAGTTGGGAAGGTGTGAATTGGGATTCGCATTCCCTATGCAACATGTTACAAACTTAGAATCAAAAACACAATCTCTTTTGCAATGATTGAAACTTTGTGCTAATTTATTACCAAAATTTTGAGTATTAGTCGAGTTAGACTCCATAGTTTTCGTTGACAAATGATTGGTAGTGTTAAAATTTCATGGAAGTTGGCAAATTGGTTAACTGAGGTGCTGAGGTTCTCTGTTGTGGATGGTTTTCTTCATTGTTATAAAGTGGCAAATCAAGCCGTAAATTTCTTGACAAATTTGGAATGTTCATTAGAGGGTTTGATCACTTACAATAATGTATCACTAATGACTCATACCTTAAGGGGTATATTGACTTGAGATAGGTCAGGCTTGCCTTCATTAAGAGTAAGAACTGCTTAATTGTAATAAATAATAGCAATATTGGTGTTTGTAATTTCTTTATATTTTCACATATTTAATTGTTAGCATCCAGTGCTAGATTACTTGTTACTTCCAACTTCATTTGTTTCGGGTAGGTCAAGTTCATGCCCTCTACTCTATACTTTTCGCTTTTCTTATTAATAAAATAGGGTATTCGTCCTCTCCAGGGTGCCATCCCTGGTTTTGAAAAAACACAGGATACTAGACATTCCAAAAAGAATACATATATTGCTTATGCTGAAATATATGTCTTATATGCTGATTTAGAGTCTAATCTGTTGCATAAGTTGATTGCAGAATTGATCCATTGGTAAACATTTATCTTGGAAGATTTCATATTTTATTTCATCCTATATTGTTGTGATTTTTGAAGATAAAACCACCCAGAAACATTTGTAAGTGTTGTTGTTGAAACAATTGGTACTTAAGTACCAGGGATTTGATGTTATCTAGACTTTCTAGCCTCACATTTATCAAACACTTCTTGAAGAGTTCCATCCATATTCTCCTAATATAGTTGCATTAAAAGAATAGATGTTCAGCACTTTCCTCAACCTATCAAAATAGTGAACACTAGTTGGTGAGCAGAAAGATTCTAGCAATTTTATCAACTATATTCAACTTGCCTTTCATTGCCTTTATAAAGAAAGAGAAATTAAATTTATAACTTACAAAACTAACTTAAACTCAAATTAAAATCCTAAGTAACTAAATCGCTAACATTAATCAACAATTTAGTCTTTGTTAATAATATTAAAATTTTGATGTATTTAATAAATAAACAATAAATACTTTGCTCAATGAAGATAGTAGCAAGAGAGTAAAGGTCAATCCTTAACGACTATATCCTTTACAACCTAAAATTTCAACTGTAACTTATCTTCAAGCATTAAAATTTTAGTTCGGATTTCATTAAGATTCCAAATATCAAGTTTGACTTTTAAGGCTTTCACTAACAGTCCAAACAAAGTTGGACTTGGACGTGTAAGCCCATTTAAAAAAGGTGAGACGTCTACTTTATTCTTCATGATAGCCTTCTTTAAAAGTCCTTGGACGAGAAAGATGTGAGATTTCAAAATTTAGCCTTCAAAGAAGAAAATCGAAAAAATTGGAATTAAGTCCAATTTATTTCAAATCATCCAAGTGTCTATTACGCATATATAAAGATAAATATAATACTAAAAATCACAAATACTTGTGAAATAGTTAAAATATTAAGTACGAAAAAAATTTATGATAATATTAACTCTATCAACTTGTAAATTACAATTACACATTTTTAAAGTTGAACGGTGTATAACACACATCGTATTAAATTAATTGATCAAAGGGCATGTAATTAAATATATTTTATAAATTTATTTGATTAAATTAAAAACTTAACTATCAAAATATATTTTTCGTAAAAGTTCCAGAAGAATATCTAACTGTTCATTTATAAATGACTTTAAATCCTAAAAGTTACCTTTCCAATGATCTCTTTCGTTTTCATCAGATAGCTCTAGCAAATTTCTCACAATCATGGTGCTCTAGGGTGACCGTTCAATAAGGTTGGCATGATAACATGGATTAAATGTGTATGAAAATTCTGCTTCGACATCTAACTAATGATTTTTTTTTTTCTATATCTAAGAATGAATCTTTCATTATCATATAAAAGTCCCATAATCACGGCGTTCCATGATGATTATTGAGCAAGACTGGCATGATAACATGGATTAAATGTGCATGGAAATTGTGTTTCCGAATCTAAATTGTGATTTTGATTACTTCACTGCTCCGTGATCCAAAAATGAAAAGAATGCTCAACTTCTCATGTGTATTATATGGAGTATATTGCGTATGGTATAATGCACTTCTACTTAATAAAGTTTTAACGCCTAGAAAACAAAAGGTTGCTACATTTTTTTCTGGCGACTATGAATTACTAAAACAGTACGAAACCAAGTTAAATATATGTTCACCTTTGCCATTTTATTACAAGTATTCCACCTTCTCTGTTTTAATTAATAACTAAATCCGTCCTTTTCTTATCTTAACCTGGATTTCATTCATTTTCAGATAATCTTAAGAAACTCTATTTATGCCATATGAAAATTGGCACATGTGAAAGCAAACAGTTAACTACATACAAATAATAATAATTTTAGGAGAATCCTCTTATATTGCCGATAGAAGTCAGGCATAAATTTTTGGGAGAATTGTTTTGGCACATTTGTATTTGATATTAGCACTAAACAATTTTGTACATCCAGTGGGACCCTGATGTCAAGAACATGGAAAGGAAAGAAATCCCTTTGCCTCTAGCCCTGGAGGAAAAAGTTCCTGTAATCATAGCGAATGAAGGCTTTGTATTACATATGGTAGAAAATCTTGAGAAGGGAGCTTCACCTTTAGCTAACTTCTTGCAGGTGAGAACTAAAAATCGTTACAACAGAATGAAGTCAATTGCATAAATTAAGTCCTAGAATTGAAGTCAAATAAGGCCTCTACAATAGACACAATTAAAGCCTTAACAGGGAAGGTTTACAAATTGTTTGTCACTCTATACAATATGCTAAGGGTAATCCCGTTCGTTCTAGCAAAGTAAATTTTTTAAGGACTTGAAAGGCATCTTGTTCCTAATGCAATGGAAGTTAGAGAATGCAGTCGCCTCCAAAAAACTACCTCTATGAGAGATATATTCCTCCACACAAGAGAGAAGATGTTGCTATGGCTCCTCCTCACATTAATCTGGGTAATGAGTAACAGACAATCAGGCCTTAAATTCTAAGAAGGAAAGGATTTAGTGGGAAAGCTGATGCAAATGGACTATAATATGGTTTGGGAGGTAAAATTGCAGCGGCAAATTGCAATCCCATTATTCACCCACCACAGATGAGATCACAAGTTGATATGGAAGCTATTAGGGAAGTGGTTTAGGAACTATACAAGCCTAGTTTAAGACAGTCTAGCCATACAAAACTTCACAAGCCTTATCCATATTAGATTGATCAAGAGAATCCTTATCCTTGTCACTATAGAATTTCCAAATTTATCTTGTTTTCTAGCGAATATGGTTAATCCACTATTAAGTACATCAATAAACTCACCATACAATGTGAAGAACTAGAAAATTATGAAAACTTCAACTACTTTAAGCTTAGGTTATTCTCAAGTTACTTCACAGGGAATACCTTTTCAAGGTATGATTTATTGGTAGAAATGGAAAGATTATTTCATTCTTAGTTTTTTAGAACTGAAAATGAAGTTAGCACAACAGAGTTGTTGAGAGTAACTAAGAAGAATGATGAGAATGCTGACATATTTATCACTCATTTTTTAAAAAATAAGAATTTAATGTCGAATCATACTTCCAAAATTTGAATATATGAAGTTAGCTCAAAGAATGCTAGAAATTGAATTATGAAGAAATTTCAAGGCATGGAGTTTCATGATTTCTATGAGTTGGCAGTGAAAGCCTGTGAATCGGAAGATCTCCTTAGAGAAAAAGGTCACCGTAAGAAGAATTCACTAGGTACTTATGTTATTAAGGCAAATTTTTATGATTCAACCATAACTGAAGTCAACATCCCTAGAACTTGCATTTGCCCCTCCTTAGAAGTTAAAAAGAAAATGCAAGTTTCGTCGACCCAAGTTTAGAATACCTTTAACACTTCCAAAATGGAAGTGATTTTTTATTATTTATTACAAGAAAAGTTTATCACCTTCCTAGAGCATAGATTTCCTATGAAAGAGGAAATTAAAGTTAAAGACTATTGCAAGTATCATAACAATTGGAGCCACTATTTACCAAAAAAAAACAATTGGAGCCACTCAACAAGTTCATATTGTGGGTTTAAGAATGTGATCCAATATTATATTAATAAAGGAATTCAAATGTTTGTTGAAAATGACCAAACTATAATGATAGATGAAGATCTGTTACTACTAGTAGAAACTGTTAATACTATTGAATTCAATTTATGTCTATTTTTAGCAGTAAAAAAGATGTTGAAAATTGTTTAGCATCAGCATCAACTCTAGGAATAAGGGCTTTTGTTCCTAAATATAATACTAACTTCAGGAATTGAGGTTAGAGAATTCCTAGGATCCAGTAGAAGGTAGAGATCTCAAGAGGAAATTATCAAGCAAAAATTACTCGATTTTACAAAAAAAAGAACCTTAAATTCTTAGTTATCAATCCAGGCAACCCAATTTGTGGTACCACTATGGGTGCCACTATCTCGACATTGACAGTGAGTAAGACATCTTAAAAATCTAATCCTCTTAACAGGAACTCAAAAAACATAGCTTCAGTGATAGAGATCCATTACCAAGGTTAAAAAAAATCAATAATGGAGAAGTCAATTTTAAGAAAACCAGTTCATGAGAAACCTATTTTCTTTAAAGAAAATATTATGGACCCTAATGGCAAAAAGTAAAAGGTAGAAGTGATCGATCAAAAGAAAGATAACATGTAAGTGAATTCTATATTTCATAGGAAGTCAGTTCACTCTAAGAGTCAAGAAGAAGATTCCAATGAGTTCATTATGACTGGGGACATTCCTATTTAGGTTCTATGTACTACTTCATCTATAAAAATTTAAACATAATTTGATAAATATAGTGCAAAGAGGATGGAATTTCAACCTTGATAATGGTGAATGTAAAGTGTAAGTACGAGTAACAGGAGGAATTTTTAAAAAAGTGGTTTCGGAAGAACCAGCTCAGGGTATGACACAATATATAAAGCCTTTGTATATTAAGGCTCGTCTTAATAAAAGACCAACTTTAAGAGTTTTGGTAGATAATGGGTCGACAATAAACATTATACCGACTAAAATGCTGATAACTGTAGGAAAAAATGATGTTTATTTGATATTATAGACTAAAATGATGATAGTTGTACGAAATGATGATGCTGATTTGATTCCAGCTAGAGAAGGCATTGTTACATTCAACGGTGAAACTACTATAGTATGGAGATTTCTCACCATAAATATTAAAATGGGAAGGAAGACTTTGTTAACTACATTCTTTATCATCAACATACATACCAATTACTAAGTCTTATTGGGGCTAGATTAGATCCATTGTAATTATTGTATTTCATCATCTCTACATCAACATTTACTTTTATAGAGAAGAAATAAGGTAGAAATAATTTGGGCTAATTCATAGCCGTTATATACTAAAGTTGATGTGATAGAGGCAAAATTCTACAAGGATCAGGCAAAGTCAGTGTAAATTTAAAAGTCGCACTGATATAAGGAAAGAAAAGAAAAGAAAAAAATATATGCTAAAAAAGAAAAGAAAATAAAAGATGAAAATATGCTAAAAATTTTGTAAAGAATAATTTCTATCTTGCCAATTCCTAAGCTGATTAAGCTTCTTATTATAGAAGAACTTGATTAATGAATTCTCATAAGAAGAGTGGGCAGTAGCTACAGTCATGTAATTAGAGGCGGTAGCTGCAGTCATGGAATTAAGTATAAATACAATAGTTTATGGAGAAATTAGAAGAAATAAATGAATTTGATAATGCAGAACTAGTTTTTGAAGCAAATGAAGAATAAAAAATGATTAACGAAGGTGCAAAACTAGTTTTTGAAGTAGATGAAGAATTATAAATGATTAATGATGATGTACAAGAGTTAAAATCCACTCCAAAGAAGTTTGATGAATGTGAAGGTCATAATCAAGAAGCATTAGAAGAAGTGAATTTGAGTGTTTTAGGGAAAATATGCAAGCATTATTAACAAAAACCTAGATTCAAAGACAACATTGAACTAGTGTAACTCCTAAGAGAATTCAAAGATTGTTTTGTATAAGATTATACTAAGATGTCAGGGTTAAGTAAAACAAACATTGGTAAAAGATAGATTTCTGATAAAACTAGAATTCCAATCTCATAATCAACCTCCTAGGATATGGTTAAAAGATGTCAAATTGAAGATCAAAGAAGACATTAAAAAACTATGTATGGTTTTATTAGATCATCGGGGTAAAGTTAGTGGTTGGCGAATGTTGTCCCTATAGTTAAGAAAAATGGAAGAAAAAGAATCTATGTAGACTTTAGGGATTTCATTGTAGCTACTCCTAAAGATAAATCTAATT
The DNA here is from genome assembly GCA_027563885.1 of Erythroxylum longipes. Lineage (NCBI taxonomy): Eukaryota > Viridiplantae > Streptophyta > Magnoliopsida > Malpighiales > Erythroxylaceae > Erythroxylum > Erythroxylum longipes. The sequence goes on along the minus strand of JAOQMS010000005.1, from coordinate 40,706,467 downwards.
CCCACCGCAAATTCTTTAATAGATGTGACAACTCCATTATTCTCCTTCATTAAGTATTTGTTAGGTTATGACTAGATTTTATAGCAGAAATGATATTTCTAAAATGACTTCAGATGTTCATTTATTAGAGAGCTAATAATGTCATTTTTCATGACTTAATAATGTTCACATTGGAAGTTTACATAGATGATATTATTGTGAAGTTAAAACAAATTGTAGATCATACCCAAGATTTATGACAAGTTTTTAATAGGATGAGAATACACAAATTAAAGTTGAATCCTTTAAAGTGTGTTTTTGGAGTAAGAGCAAGGAATTTCTTGGGATTTTTCGTTCACAACAACAAAGGAATTGAATTGGATAAGAATAAAAAAATTCATTCTTGAAGTGAAACCACCTCATAATAAGAATGAACTTCAAGGATTATTTGGCCAAGTAAACTACGTGAAAAGATTCATTGCTAGTCTAGCAGGAAAAAAAAAAAGAATTCTCATATTTATTAAAGCTAAAGAATTTAGAGGAATTTTGTTGGGAGAAGAGTCACAAAGTGGCTTTCGATAATACCAAGGAATATTAATGTTGGTTCTCCTTTAAATAAATGAATTTCATTAAAGTTATATATCTCTACAGTAGAAGAATCTATTGAATATCTGTTTCCTAAAACAATGAAGCCAGTCATGAACAAGCGATTTATTATCTGAGAAAATTTTTTTTGCCAATAAAGAAGAAATACTTACCCATTTTAAACTTAAGTCTAGCATTATATTTTGCAAGTTCAAAGTTAAGGCATTACTTGTTGCAAAATAGAGTCTTGTTTTGCAAATTGATTAAATGAAATATATGTTGAGAAAGTCAGTCCTCTCAGGAAATATTAGAAAATGGCTTATGACTCTTATATACTTTAACTTGGTTGATATAAGTCTATAAAAGGTGAAGCATTAATTGACTTTTTATAAAGCCATCCTTTAATTAAAGTATAAGAGGATGAGGGACACTTAATTCTCAACTATAAGAAGAAAATGTGGGAATCAAATTTGATAGATCTAGTACAGAGAAGTCTACCAATGTTAGAATTGCACCAAATGGAACCAAAACTCTTCTCTCTCTCAAAATGGACTTCCCATGTACTAATAATCAAGTAGAATATAAAGGCTTATTTTAGGCTAGAACTTTTAATTGATCTTGGAACTAGAGAAATTCCAATCAAGGGATATCCATAATTGGTATTATGACATTATCACCTTATTACATTGTTGTCATCCTAGTACTAGAATTCTTTAATAACATATAATTTTAATATATCTTGAGAATGAGAATTAGGAAACAGACAAACTTTCATATGTAGCATCCAGATTGAAAATGTCCAAAGATTTAGTCCACAAGTGTATTGTGGCATAACAAATGTCTCAACCATCCATTTATAAGAGAGGAATTTCCCTTGAAGCGTTTAATATTGATAAAGAAGTCAATCATGATTGGAGGTTAGAAATCAAAGACTTGTAGGAAAATCCTAACGAAAAAGCACCGTTCAAACGTAAGAAACAATCACTCAATTTTGTACTAATTAAAGGAATTTTATTTTGTCAAGAAAGTGAAGGACTTTCTTTTCAGATGTCTTAGCATTCCATAACTAACAGCAATATGGAATGTTCATAAAGGGGTATACGGTGCACATCAATCTAGAAGAAAAATGAGGTGGTTTATACATCACCATAGGCATTATTGGCCAAACATCCTAAAAGGTTACATATCATATACCAGGGGCTATAAATATTATCATAAGTATAGAAGAGTTCAAAGAATTCCTGAATTCGAGTTGAATTATATAATCAAACTATGGCCATTTAGAGGTGGGCTATTGATATTATTTAGAAGATATATCCACCATCCTCAGAAGTCCATAGTTTTATTTTGTTTTCTACAAATTATTTTACGAAATAGGTAGTGGCACAACCTTTAAAAAAAGTTGGTCAAATAAATGTAGTCAAATTTATCAAAGAACAGATTATTCATTAGTTTGGAATTCCTCAATCAATTATAAGTGATCAAGGAACTACGCTTATAGGTTAAGAAGTTAAAAATTTCACTGAGGATTATGGGATAAAATTATTATATTTGACTTCATTTTATACTCAAGCTAATGGCCAATTTGAAGCATCTAATAAGATAATTATTGAGATTTTGGAAAAAATTTTAGAAGATAATCTAAGAGAACGGTACAAAATCATGTCTAAAACCTTATGGTCTTATCGTACTTCTAAGAAAATTGGCATAGGGTTAGCTCATTTGCCTTGACATATGGACACAATGTTATTCTTCCTATGGAATTAGTGGTTCCATCCCTGAGAGTAGCTAAACAAAATGCATTAGGGACTTCAGAGTATTTAAGAGAGGTGGTAATGGAGTTAGAGGATTTAGTTGAAATGCGAGTTCAGGCTTTGAATAGTATGACTATTCAAAAAGGAACAACAATAACAATAATATCTCAATAGAAACCTCACTGTAATGCAGGGTCTCAAGAAGTCTAAAAGTATACAATCCTATCCTTAACTAGTAGAGACAGCAAAAAATTGCTTAAGGATGAGAGAATCATAGGCCAAAAATACACACAACACAATCTCCAAACCAATACAATACACAAAAATCACTCTTTAGAGATATCAATCAACCTTTTCCAAATATATTTTATTATTTTTCAGTGTTGTTTACTTTACTAATTTCAACTTTATTATATCGAATTCTCTTATGCTGTTAAATATTCCCTTTTTGCACAATTAATTACTTTCTATATTTTATATTTTATTTCAAAATATTATCTTAACATTTTGGTAGTTTAAAATTTCACTCTCTTAGTTTGTTGAAGCCCTCTTATGTCATGGGTTGAATTTAGGTATAAATTGGAGAAAATTTTCTCTCTAGCATGCCTACATTGTAGATTAACACCAAACAATTTTGCTAAAAATAGTTGATTAAGACTTAAAAAGGGATCCCTTGCCTATTACTTTTTTTTTTAAGGGAAACAAGGTTATACATAGGCTGTTAACACGAAATTATCATGTCAAGAGTCTTTCTTCGTCTATAAAAATACCTAGTCTACCGTCACCAGCAGTCAAGGGCTAAACAGGCATGGCTACGTCCTTTAACACTTCCGCCATTAGAAGGTAATGATATGACCTCTAAACTCAATTTTTGATCACATATCATACATTCCAGGTGGGATTCATGAGAAATCAAATACTCTTAAAATTTTGTTGGAATTCTTGTAGGCTTGAAGGAAAAGTAGCATTGATTACAGGTGCAGCTAGTGGAATGGGCGAGTCTACAGTAAGACTGTTTGTACAACACGGAGCCAAGGTCATGATTGCAGACATTCAAGATGATCTTGGCCACTCCCTCTGCAAAGAACTGGGCTCCCAAGACACTGTCTCTTACGTCCACTGCGACGTGAGCCGTGATGCCGATTTGGAAAAAGCTGTTGACCTCGCGGTGTCCAAGTTTGGGAAGCTCGATATCATGCTCGGTAATGCTGCAATCATAGGAAAGCTGGGCTCTAGAATCATAGATTCTGATAATGAAGAGGCCAAGAGGGTCATCGATGTCGATTTGTTCGGGTCGTTCTTGAGTGCTAAACATGCCGCCAGGGTAATGATTCCGGCGAATAAAGGCTGTATCCTGTTTACTTCCAGTATTGTTTCGGCAATTATAACGGCTAGTCCGCCACACGAGTATGTGGCCGCGAAACATGGGGTTGTGGGGTTGACCAAGAGCTTGTGCGTGGAGTTGGGGGCGCACGGCATAAGGGTTAACTGTATTTCACCGTACATGGTTGCAACTCCAATGTTAACAAACTGTTCAGGGTTAACCAAGACAGAGGGGGAGAAGTTGGCAAGTGCAGCTTCGAACTTAAAAGGGGCTGTATTAGAACCAGAAGACATAGCACACGCAGCCTTGTACCTTGCCAGTGATGAGGCCAAGTACATTAGTGGCGTGAACTTGGTTGTTGACGGGGGTTATAGTGCTACTAGCTCCGCCTTGACAAATGCCATTAAAAGCCTCCTTTCTCAAAATTGAGTGACGTTTCGTATTGATCATTTTCCAGCTTTCTCAATCATAAGAATCCTTTCTAGTTTGGAAGTTTATAGGCTATTGGGAGTTTTCAACGCTCATGTGGCAGTGTGAAAAAGTGTGGATTATGTGTTTGAAATTAAGTTGGAAACATAAAAAGAACAAAAAAAAAAAAGGAAGAATATGTGTATTTGAATAAAGAATGACACGCTTTTGATCATTCTTTTCTCATATGTAACACTCTTTTATCCAAATAAACAAGTAATTAAAGCAATCTACATATTTTTTTATGTCTTAATAATATAAGAGTTTCAACTAATCCTATTAATTTGTAATCAAATTTTATATTATTAGTTTTAATAATTAATAAATTGACTATCATCTAGAGAAATTGCAAATGAACTAAATTAACTTAATCAAATTCAATATGGTATGATCAACTTAAATTACTTTAACTCTTTATAGAAAATATACCAAACATTATTATCATAGTTCATCAGCATGAATATGGCTTAGCACACATCCTAAAACATGGGTATATTCCTCTTTTGAAGATCTTATAACAAAAATACAGCTTGAAATATGAGCATATCTATACTTATGTTTCTCTTTAGAAAAAGTTATGTTTTACACTATTTTTAACATGAGCGTATTTCTACCTGTGCTCTTTTTTGGAACCAAGATATATATATATAGCATATTCCTTAAACTACAAGTGTGTTTGAACTTGTATTCCTCTCTAGAGTTATTGAAAACAAGTTGAATGAGACTTGAGGTATCCTTGGCTTGATGTTTCCAGAGAAAACATCAGTTTTAGCACTTCTTTAATGTTTTATCTTGAAACACCAAAAGTTTCCTTTAAGACTCTATCTCTAGTTCTTGAAAGGAATTTATTCATCATGATTGCAACATGCTTTTTTGATGAGAAAAAGTATTTTCATTTTATCATCAACCTCTCTTCTTGTGGTTGGATCACCTTTCTTTGAATATGAATTTGGTAAGCATTCTAAACTCTGACTTTTTTATTTTAATCCAAATTTTTTGTTTAATAACTTTGGCATTGTTTCATGTTTCATATTCATTATTCATATCTTATTTTATTGTTATTTTTATGTAGTTATTAAATTAGATTTTTTGCTTTTGTTTTCTTCAAACAGTTCTTAAAAGCTCCACCCCCCCCTCCTCCCCCCTCTCTCTTTTCCCGTAGGTCTATTATAAATAGCCTCTTTACTAGTTAGAGGAGAGGTTGCATACTTCTAGACTTCTCTAAATCCTGCGTCTCAATGAGATTTCTAATAAGATGTTATTTGTTGTTATTGTTATTATTATGTTTCACCTCTATACAAGCTCTATTGTCAACTCTTATCCTTGATGGAAAACTTCCGTCAAGATCTTAAGGATGGACTATTATAAGACATATAATATATGCAATTCGAGTCTATAAGTCACCTCTCATTATTGTTGCAGCTATGCATTATAAAGACTATAAACAATGTCTCTTCTTCATATTCATCAACCTCTATTAGATTTCCTTCTTATTTTCGCTCCTTCTCCTTAAACTTGTATACTTTTTCAACATGCCTAAGTTAGTTCCAAGCAGTTCATCTTATATCTAGTTTTTACTTATAATACTTTAGTGTGTGGTTATGTGTATGGTTACCTTTTTTGCAATATTATTAAGTTGAAAATATAACTTCCTTGCTTTCATTATAATGTTTTCCTTCTTATTCTTTCTTCATTACAGCTTTGTTCCTTCCTTTTAATCAGGTTTTTCTAGCTTGATTAAGACTTAATTTAGCTCTGAGTGCCCCTTCTCCAACCTCTTTTTTTCTTACACTACAAGAAAATTAGTTATTAGCGATGGAGAATTAACGACAGAAACTGAACCGTTGGAAATTACCGACAAAAAATCATGTTCTGTCGGTACAATTGTTGGGAAAATTTTCGATTTGTGACAGAAAAATATCCGTTGGTAAATATGGAAGGAAATTATCCCGACAAATTTTTCGACAGAACATAGTGACAATAAGAAATGTCCGTCAGTAAAGAAAGCGGGAATGCTTGGTGAAATAAATAATGCTAGAGTTTACCCACAAAAAATCCGTAGGTAAATTTCGTCGATAAAGTTTTATCGTAAACGTCAACATTTGCTTTTGGTTCAACATTTTAAAAAAAAACAAAAATGACGTACCGCACCTCTCGTCGTCCCACTTCTCGTCATCGTCGTGCCACCGTGCGTCCTCAACATGCCACTATCCTTGGTGAGCCAGCGTCGTCATCTCTATCACTACTGAAGGCCACTGTGCATCGTGCCACCACACATTGTCTCCGCTCTTCCTCACCGTCATCGTCACATCTACTTCAGGTACTGTATAATCGTATCTTGTACACCACACCTTGTTACCGTAGTAGGCCTATAAATGTATAGGTTGATTACAATGTCGTTTGGTTCCATAATTGTGGAGTTGGTTCTGTAAATGTCTTGACAATGAAATTTGTCTCTTTTTGAATGAAGCCCATTGTTAAACTTCTTTATTAGATACCTTTCAATCTTCATTTCGAATGAAGTCCATTTTCAAACTTCTTTGTTAGAGATTTTTAAATGTTGAGTTGGTTATGTTTTTGAATGTTGGACGGTATGTTTTCAATCTTCGTTTCATTTTAGATAATATTTGTTGACTGTTAAATTAAGAATAATTATGTAATTAGTAGTTAAGATTTTTATGTTTAAGAATCTCTCTCATGTCTTGTGTTTAATTAGAACGAAAAAATGAAATTCAATATGTAATTTAGAGGAAAATTCATTCTTTAGTTCTTTTCCTGATACTATTTCTAATAAATGGTATCAAAGCAACCCTTTAAGAAAATGTGAGTTTTATTTTCGAGTGAATTTGTGAGCTTAAACACTTGATTCTTGTTACATAAAATTTGCTTATATCTTTGACTTTCATTTCATTTATCAATGCTCATAGTAATAAAAGATTTAATCTGTACTTGCAATAGATCTAGTTTGATTAAATGTTTGAAAGTCTGAGCTTAAATTTAATTGAAATTGAATATTTAAATTTATTTTGATATACTAATATTAAATTAGTTCAATTTAACTTAATTAGTTTGACATAATTTATTAGGTTAAAAAACTATATTTAAATATAGTGTGACCATATATATGCATACTTAGTGATGGAAGAGGGAGGGGTTAATTGGTTGTTCTCTCTTATCCCACAAGTGTTGTAATATGATTTTACACTTTTAATATATTAATCACTTTATGCCCAATTTTTTTTTAAAATGGTAAACATAGTATGATATTGTTGTACAGTTTAAAACAAAATATTACTTAATAAAATTATGTTAGTATGGACTATTAGCTCACGAGACATAAATTTAGATTTTTTCTAATTTAATTGTCAAAACAAATAGGGGAAGAGATATTTTAATAAAAGAAGATTAGTGGATGCAACTTCTTAATTAAAATTACATCACATATATTAATGAAACTAAAGAAAAATGAGAGCACACCTTGTTAATTGTTTCATAGAAATCAGAAAAGGAAGATGCTTATAGTTGAAAGTTTCGTATATCCTGCTCTAATTGCAAAGTTCCTAAACTTAAGTGGGTTAGATTGCAATTAAGAAGGAGATGAGGAGCGAAATTGAAAAAATGAAAAAAGTAGCACACTTGAATTGATAAGAGGGAGACGAGTGTGAAAAATGTCAAAATGGCGGGAAAAATAGAAAGAGGACTTCATAACATTAGAAAAAGAAAAAGCTGGTATTTAGAACAACCCATAGGAAATGCAGGTAATGGCCTTTGGTTTTCCTTTTCCCACTAGTGAACCAACTCTATTTCTTTTTCAGCCTTACGCAAAAAAGAGCTTGATGGATTTAAACTTCAAAATTCTTAAATTGATGTTCACAATGTCTTTGTTTTATCTTACATATTTTAAAGATGACGCAGATTTTTATGCTGGTTGTAGTATTTTTCAAATAGTGGTGAATTCCCACCAGTTAACTAATACAAAATATTTTTTTCGTAGGCCTTATTTTGTGTTGAAGAGCATCGCTCATCCTTCTTCTTTGTAGTTTGTAGCTGTCCATCCATCCAGGTAAGTTGTCTAACTAATATCTACCATATGTGTTGCTTTAATAATAAATTAACTTAGATGCATTTAAGTTTTGTGTGAATGCAAAGGAGGTCTTGATTTTGTGTTGTTGTTTAGAATATTCTTATAATCATTGATGAGTTTTTATGTTCTTCTTTAATAGCCTAACTATTTATATTTGGGTTATGTTTGAATCATTGATGAGTAGATGTATGACTATATAAGCATTTATTGTATGTGGAATGGGTTTGAGATCTTATGGATAATTTGAGGCATAATAAACCCCAGGATGGTATATAGGTTGAAAACCCGTGATGCAACTCCCTTGAGACTTATAGGTGAAAATTTCCACAAGCCTAGGAGTCACAGCGAGAACTTGCTTTCTTGATTCATAATTGTAAACAATACCACATACCATAGTTTTGAAATCAATTGTAGGTGATTAATCCAATTGATTAATGCTTCAACTTCGATGTGATTAATGCAAACTTATTATTAACAAAAGAAATTCATACGTTTTATATACAAGATAGTTGTTTGCATAAAAAACCACTAAAACGGTATATAGTCTAGAAAACCGTGATGTAACTCCCGTGAGGCTTATCGATGAAAAATTCCACAAGTCTAGGAGTCATAGCAAGAACTTGTTTTCTTGATTCACAGGTGTAAACAATGTCATGTACTATAGTATTAAAATCAATTGTAAGTGATTAATTCAAACATAAATACTTCAACTTCAATGTGATTAATGCAAACTTAGTATTAACATAAGAAATTCATATGTTTAATAGGCAAGACAGTTCTTTGCATAGTAAACCCCTAGGATGGTATATAGGATGGAAACACATGATGTAACTCTCGTAAGGCTTATAGGTAAAAAATTCCATGAGCCTAGAAGTCATAATAAGAACTTGTTTTCTTAATTCACATGTGTAAACAATGTCACGTACCATAGGGGATGTTTCTTTCTTGATTCACAAGTGTAAACAATGCCACGTATCAATTGTAGGTAATTAATCGATTGATTAATACTTAGGGGATGTTTTGTAAAGTTTAGATGTTATGTAAACTTAGGGGACATGAAGGATACTAACTATGAAATCACTCTTTTAAATTAACAGTTTTGCAAAAATGGTAATCTTGATAGATTTTGGATGTATAGACGATTAACACCTAATGGTTTCATTAATCCTGAGTTTGTTAAGGGAGTTGAAGCTTTTTTCATTATGCATGTTCTCAACCTACGTATATAGATGGCCCAAAGATTAGATGTCCATGTAAAAAGTGCAAACACATTCGTCTCCTTCTTATTGATGAAGTAAATGGGCATTTGCTAAGAAAAAGGTTTGTCCCAAATTATTTTGAGTAGACACGACATAGGGAGTCATTAATTTGTAACACCTCAAGGGGTAATGAAGTACACTCGTCAATGAAAGTAAATGAGTTTGAATGTAACATCCCATTTTCCAATGCTAAGGTTAGAACCCTAGAATATTGTACATGAGAGATAATATCGAGAAGTTAGAAAGTGCATTTCATACTCATGCACAATATAGCATACACACACATGTGAATATTAATTTTGCACACATTAAGATGATTGTACATGAATTTATTAACACTTGCCAGGTATAATTGATTTATAGCTGTGATTATGATGTGAATTTCGGAGTAATTGTCTTGAAAAATTGATTTGGTGAGTATAAGTATTGATTTAGAATTTTTGATGAAATTTAGGAAATGTTTAGAATTTTGGGTATTTTTGGACTAGGAAAAATAGCGAGTGGCAAGACAATTGGTTTATGGTAGTAGAAATAAGATTTAAATGGTGGTGGAAATTTTGATAAATGATATAGGGATTTAATGATAAGTGTTAAAGAAAATTGGGAGACAATTGGAAAAGAAATTGGAGATAAATGGACTAGTTAAATAAGAGAATCAAGTGAAACCTATAGAGATTGGGCATGCGGCAAGTGACAAGTGTCATTTGTGTCACATGCTAAGCCATGTCTTAACCCACGATTGTCGGCCCCCTGAAAATTTTTCCATTAACTTAAGCATGATAGCTTATAGAAATAATGCATGAGAAGAAATTGAGGGCATTTTCAAAATATAGCTTAAGAACCAAAGGTAAAGTGGACTTCTGAGAGAGGTATGGTGGACTTGTTCTTAGTGGCAGAAAAGCAGCGTGAATGAAGGCAAAAAGAAGAATAGAAGAAAA
>JAOQMS010000005.1:40659035-40671271 GCA_027563885.1 Erythroxylum longipes | reverse complement strand
GTATAGTGAAACACTCAGACGAACTCTGAGGACTGGACGTAGCCCACGGTTTGGGGTGAACCAGTATAAAATCGCAGCGTCTATCCTCTATCATTACCTCAGTTTATTTTGTTGTTAAATGAATTATACAGAAGTTACTTGAGATTTATCTTAGTAATAATTTTCATATAAACTTTTTGATATCTTCTTAACAAAAAGAGAAGTTCTTAACAAGATTCTTTGTTCACAAAAAGGATACAACAATTCAACCCCCTTCTTGTGTATCGAGTTTCTTATACTTAAAGTTTATAATAATGTGTGATTTACTTCAATTGGTATCAGAGCTCGGTTTCCTAGAACCACATTTACAAAGTGAGGATCTTTTTTAACTAGTCTTATAAGCTAAGTCGTTGCTCTCTCGAACTTAAAAATGTCAACGTTGCAATTTGGTTGAGTTTTACAAACTCAGTTGAATAACCATCCTCGATGGTTCACTCCTGTCATGCAACACAAAAACTCATGTTATCATATAATTCACATCATCTCAATTATCATCATTTAATATCATGAAACACTTTGTTCACAATTGTCACACTTCAAAATCCATACAATTCATCATTTCATTTCCATTAAGCAAAACATATTCATCGATAAGCATTCACACATTTCATACAATAAAAATCCTCCAAACATCACAATTGTTTAATTTGTTCATATCATATGTGTATGCAATGTTTATGAGACTCAAATTCATTTATTACGTTGTTATGACCGAGTGCCTTTTTTATTGTCCCGTATCCGTTCTAAATACCAGGCTCATTCATACTGTCCCTTATCCATTGAGGATACAGGGCTCATTATACATTTGGAGCCATAGGCTCGTACCATAGATGCCTAAGCTTTAAGCTCTTTTGCATTGGCGACTCTGGTCACAGTTGCCTTTATATTTCATGCATTGGAATGAAATGCATTACATAAATTCAATCATCATACTCAGTCCATTGTATTCACATTTGCATTCACTTTCTCATTCACATTAATCATCGGACTTGGTCTGACATTCAACATATAAGTCGAGAACACATTTATTCAATCACATTCACATTCAAGGAACACTTCCAATGTGTTATTCATGCATCAAATGCCTCAGACATCTCATGTCTGGAAATCAGTACACATACATCACATATCAATTCAATTCAGAATCAAACAAACAATCAAGGTGAGACCACCTTAGGTTACTCACAATTGCTCCCTTTAGCTTATTGCCTTGAAGTCCCAACAATATTTGGAAGTGGTCGCTCAACATGTTCTTCTATATGCAATCACTTACATTTTCACATTACTATATTGCAAATTTAGATGAATAAGCACATTTATAAATATATCATCTATTATGCATGTTCAATGACAAATTCTATGGCATGTTTCTTTGATACACTTTAGAAACAATTTACAACACCTTCCAAGCATTCTTTACTCCAAAATACACTTTACTCATCTTAACCCTTTCATTCAACATCAACTAAATTTAATGACCAAATTGATTGCATTAAACTCTCAAACCTCTACTAATTTAATTCAACATTTCCTACCTAATCTCTTCATTCATGAAATCCTATTCTTTTTCCATAATTCCTCATTCATAATGCATCAAACAATCTTATCACACATTTAACCAACTTTTCCTAGATTTTCTCAAGTAGATTTTGGGTCAGATTTGTATGGCCATTTTGACCTAGCAACTGAGTTTTTAAGACAATAATTTCTTCTGATAAAATGCTCCTATATTTATTAAGTTTCAAATGAAAAAAAAATCATTCAATTTGGTTCATTATTCTATGAGTTATGCTCAAAATACCACAGACTGTGCACATTCAAAATTTCAGTGCACTCCCATGATTGAAGGATTAGTACACTCCAATTTGCAAAACTCATATCTCTCAATTCCGACCTCCAAAAATTACAAAATTTATACCAATAGAAATATAAGAGAATAATCTACAAATTTTATGAAGACAACTTTGTTTGATTCAGCCTACATCAATATACTTTATTTGATAAAAACAGGACACGATTTCTGTCAAGGGTAGTGCTGTAGCCTATGCCAGAACTCAACTTCAAGCTAATTTTCAAGACCCTTAAGGATAGAATTAAAATTCAATTCCTCATGAAAATTGTAACTATATGTCTCTAGTTTATCCTAAATCAAAATCCATCTGATTTGGATATCTACAGGTCAATATATTTTCAAAATACAGATGGATGTTCAACTTTATTTCATTTCTCTTCTAATTTGTCCTCTAAATTCCCCTCATTTCAACACATCAGAATATAACCAAAAACAAGACATTTGTACATTCATTTATTTGATATCCAAAAATTACAAAATTTAGACCAATAGAAAGCTAAGAGAATAAGATACAACTTTTATAAAGACAACTTTGTTTGATTCGGCCTACATCAATACAGTTTATTCGATAAAAATAGGACGATTTCTGTCATGGGTAGTGCTATAGCCTATGCCAGAACTCAAATTCAAGATAAATTTCAAGAACTGTAAGGACAGAATTCAAATTCAATTCCTCAATAAAATTGTAGCCATATGTCTCTAGTTTATCCTAAATCAAAATCCATCTGGTTTGGATATCTACAGATCAATGTATTGCCAAAATATAGATGTATGCTCAAATTCATTTCATTTCTCTTCTAATTTGCCCTTTAAATTCCCCTCATTTAAAAACATCACCATATACCCAAAAACAAGACATTTATACATCCATTTTTCTCATCCACGTTTCAGCATGTACACATCCTCATTTTGTGATCATTTAACTCTTAACTATCATCAAAACATGTTCCATTCAACAAATAAAGAAGCATAATGCTTTAGACTCACTTGTTTACTTCAAGATCTTAAAATTCTCACTTAACCCTAGCTTTCCTTGAACCACACGATCATCATCTTTGAAGGAGAAAATAGGTTAGGCTTTCATCAACAAGGTGAGAGCAATAACATCTAGGAGTGGCTAGTGAAAGATGATAACAAAGCTTAAAGTGGTGAGGGTGATGGTAAGAGTGTCATGAGAAGGAGAGAAGAAGAAGGAAAGAGCATGTAATAAAAGATAAAGATGATTGTCTTTCATATGGGTATAACGTGAGAGGTGTGTGGGGAGTGTCAATGACACATACCACATGTCCTCTTCTTATGGTACCATTTGTCATATAGCAATTAGTCCATTTGTCTCTACATCTTTTAGCCACTTGTCATTAAATTTCTAAGCCATTGTCACCCAATTTCTCATGCCACTTGTCAATAAAATCCTAATGCCACTTTTCAGTAAATCGTAACGCCATGTGTCATTTATTTATACTACCATGTGTCAATTATTTCTATTGTCATTTTTCAATTGTCTTGTTACTTAACATTTTTCCTAGTCCAAATATACACATTAATTTTAAAAATTTCCCAAATTTTCACCAAAAATTCTACATAAATAATATAGTTCATCAAACCAATCCCCAACATAATTTATTCACTATTCACATCATAATTACTTTAATAAAATCATTTATACAGAAAAAATATCAATGAATGTATGTACAATTATTTTAATACGTGTCAACATTATTCATGTGTATGAGTATGTCATATGATGTATGAAATGTACTTCTAAATTTTCAATAAACTCTTGCGAATAGAATCATAAGGTGGGATAATGGGATGTTACAATTCTCTCCTCCTTAAGAAATTTTGTCCTTGAAATTCTTACCTAATTGATGAAACAGGTGGGAATATTTCTTTCTCATGTGCTCCTCTGTTTTCCAAGTTGCTTCCTTACTCGAGTGATTTTTCCACGGGACTTTCACCAATGGAATTATCTGATTCTTTAACTATTTTTTCTGATATCCCACTATCTTGACTGGTTCCTCAACATAACTCAGATTACTAGCAACTTCAATCTGTTGAGTCGGTAATACATGCATTTGATCTGACCTATATCTCCTGATCATCCTTACGTGGAATACATTATGTATTTGAGACATCTCAGTTGGTAAGGCTAATCTATATGCCAGTGGTCCTATCCTCTCAAGAATTTCATAAGGACCAATATACCTAGGGCTCAATTTGCCCTTCTTTCCAAATCTTAACACTTCTCGCTAAGGAGAGACTCTAAAAAATACTTTATCTCATACACTGTATTCCATATCCTTTCTATGCTAATCTACACAACTCTTCTGTCTATCTTGTGCTGCTTTTATTCAGTTTCAGATCAGTTTCACCTTATCCACAGTATCTTGTATCAATTTTGGCCCTTCTATCATTCTCAAACCTTCATCATCCCAATATAGAGGTGATCGACATTTTCTTTCGTACAATGCCTCATAAGGTGCCATACTGATACTACTGTGGTAGTGGTTGTTGTAAGCAAATTCAATCAAGGCTATGTATTGATCCTAAGCTCCTTAAAACTCCAATACACATGCTTTAAGCATATCCTCAGTAGTCCTGATTATCCTCTCACTCTTCCCATCTGTTTGAGGATGAAATGCAGTATTGAAGTTCAACTTCGTACTCATAGCTGACTGTAGACTTTTCCAAAACCTCAAAGTAAATCTAGGATCCCTGTCCGATATTATGGACACTGGAACCCCATGTAGTCTCACTACCTCATTCACATACCTCTGTGCCAACTGGTCTATTGAACTATTCTCTCTCACTGGTAAGAAATGGGCCAATTTAGTCAATCGGTCCACTATAACCCATAAAGCATCGTGTTTCCTTGGGGTCTTTAGCAATCTCATCACGAAATCCATGGTAATTCGTTCCCACTTCCACTCCAGAATAGTTAACGAATGAAGCTTCCCAACTGGAGCCTAATGTTGAGCCTTAATCTGCTGACATGTCAAGCACTTAGCTATATAGTCAGTTACTTGCTTCTTCATCCCTAGCCACTAAAAATGCTGCTTCAACGTATTATACATCTTGGTGGTACCAGGATGCATAACATAAGTTGCTACATGTGCCTCTTCCAAAATTTCCCCTCTCAAATTATCAATGTCAGGCTCACACAACCTTTACTTCAACCATAGTGTATCATCTCTCAGCTCAAACTCAGAATTTAGATTCATTTTCAATTTCTCTGTAAGTATTACCATTTCAGGATCTTTATTATGTACCTTTCTAATTTTGCCATGCAACATCGGCCTCAATCTCAATGTGGCAATCAATGTTTCATTTTGCTTAAGATTTAACTCCACATTCAAAGCTCTCAATTGAACCAAGCTCGGTAACCTCGATAACTGCATCAGATCTACATTTCTATTCAACTTCCTACTCAATGCATCTGCCACTACATTAGCTTTTCTAGGATGATTCTCAATCGCATAGTCATAATCCTTTAGCAATTCTATCCATCTCCTCTGTCTCATGTTCAACTCCTTCTGACTTAGTAGATACCTCAAGCTCTTATGATCAGTATAAATCTAAAAAGTCTCTTCATACAAATAATGTCTCCATATCTTTAAAGCAAAAACAACTGTAGCAATCTCTAAATCATGTACCAGGTAATTGATCTCGTGAGACCTTAATTGTCTTGATGCATAGGCTATCACCTTCCTATACTGCATCAACACACATCTTAATCCTTGATGTGAAACATCACTGTATACTACATAACCACCAGTTCTCAATGGAATAGTCAACACTAATGTCGTAGTCAACCGATGTTTTAGTTCCTCAATACTTCTCTGACACTCATCATTCCATCTGAAGACTACATTCTTCCTTAGAAGTTTAGTCAGAGGAGATGAGATTAAAGAAAACTCCTCAACAAACCTCTGGTAATATCTGGCTAATCCTAAGAAACTCTGAATTTTAAACACATTCTTCGAAGCCTCCCATTTCATTACTGCCTCTACCTTCATTGGATCCACTTGAATACCTGACCCATTTACTATATAACCCAAAAACACTACTTGACTTAGCCAAAACTCACATTTTCTGAATTTGGCCTACAACTGTTTCTCCCTCATCATCTGTAAAATTAATCTCAAGTGCTCAGCATAATCTTCTCTACTATTTGAATACACCAAAATGTCATCTATAAAAACAATTACAAAATGATCCAGGAATGTTGAAATACCTTATTCATCAATGCCATAAATGTAGCTAGGGCATTAGTTAACCCGAACGACATTACTAAGAACTAAAAGTGCCTATACTTGCTTCTGAATGCAGTTTTCGGTACATCAACTTTTGTTATCTTTAACTGATAGTACCCTGATCTCAGATCCAACTTAGTGAACACCTAAGCTCCCTGCAACTGATCAAACAAATCATCGATTCTAGGAAATAGATACTTGTTCTTCATTGTTATCCGATTCAGTTGTCTATAATCGATGCACAGTCTCAGAGTTCCATCTTTCTTCTTCACAAATAAGACTGGAGCTCCCCAGGTTGAAACACTGGGTCTAATGAAACCCTTTTCCATTAACTCTTGCAACTGAGCCTTCAACTTCTTTAGTTCCATAGGTGCCATCCTATATGGAGGAATAGATATAGGAGCAGCACCTAGAACCAGATTCATTTTGAACTCTGTTTCCCGATCTGGAGGTAAGCCAGATAACTCACCAGGAAACACATCTAGGAATTCCCTCACCACAGGAATGTCCTACACATTTTGCTCAATTCGAGTATCAAATGACGTGGGCCAAATAAGCCTCACATCCTCCTTGCATCAACCTCAAGGCACTCTTGAATGAGATAGTTGGCACTGCTTGACTAATACCTCTGAACAAACTCCTCAAACATCTCATGTGAGACCACCTTATGCACTTATGCATCAAACTAGGCACTCGTGAATGAGATCAGCCTAGTTGGCACTGCCCTCATGCATCAAACGCCTCAGACATCTCATGTCTAGAAATTAGTACACATACATCACATATCAATTCAATTCAATATCAAACAAACAATACAGGTAAAACCACCTTAGGTTACTCACAATTGCTCCTTTAGCTTATTGCCATAAAATCCAGGCAATGTTTGGAAGCGGTCGCTCAACGTGCTCTTCTATATGCAATCACATACATTTTCACATTACTATATTGCACATTCGAATGAATAAGCACATTTATAAATGTATCATGTATTTTGCATGTTCAATGACAAATTCTCGGGTATGTTTCTATGATACACTTTAGAAACAATTTACAACACTTTCTAAGCATTCTTTACTCCAAAATACACTTCACTCACCTTAACCATCTCATTCAACATCAATTAAATTCAACGACCAAATTGATTGCATTAAACTCTCAAACCTATACTCATTTAATTCAAAATTTCCTAACTAATCTCTTAATTCATGAAATCCTATTATTTTTCAATAATTCCTCATTCATAATGCATCAAACAATCTTATCACACATTTAACCAACTTTTCCCAGATTTTATCAAGCAGATTTTAGGTCATATTTGTATGGCCATTTTGACCTAGAAATTGACATTTTGAGACAATAATTTCTTTGAATAAAATGTTCCTCTATGTCTTAAGTTTCAAATGAAACAAAAATCATTCAATTTGGTTCATTATTCCATAAGTTATGCTCAAACTACCACAGACTGTGCATGTTCGAAATTTCAGTGCACTCCCATGATTGAAGGAGTAGTACACTCCAATTTGTAAAACTCATATCTCTCAATTTCGATATCAAAATGTTACAAAATTTATACCAATAGAAATATAAGAGAATAGTCTAAAAATTTTATGAAGACAACTTTATCTGATTTAGACCACATCAATATAGTTTATTCGATAAAAACATGACACGATTTTTATCAAGGGTAGTGCTACAGCCTATGCCAGAACTCAACTTCAAGCTAAATTTCAAAACTCGTAAGGACAAAATTCAAATTAAATTACTTCATGAGAATTGTATCCATATGTCTCTAATTTACCTTAAATCAAAATCCATCTGATTTGGATATCTACAAATTAATATATTGCCAAAATACAAATGCATGTTCAACTTCATTTCATCTCTCTTCTTATTTGTCCTTTAAATTCCCCTCATTTCAACGCATCACAATATACCCAAAAACAAGACATTTATACATCCATTTTTTTCCGATATCCACAAATTACAAACTTTATACCAATATAAATCTAAGAGAATAAGCTACAAATTTTATGAAGACAAGTTTTTCTGATTCGGCCTACTTCAATACAGTTTATTCGATACAAATAGGACACGATTTCTGTCAAGGGTAATGCTACAGCCTATGCTAGAAATAAACTTCAAACTAAATTTCAAGACCCATAAGGATAGAATTCAAATTAAATTTCTCCATGAGAATTGTAGCCATATGTCTCTAGTTTACCCTAAATCAAAGTACATCCGATTTGGATATCTACATATCAATGTGTTGCCAAAATACAAATGCATGTTCAAATTCATTTCATTTCTCTTCTAATTTTTCCTTTAAATTCCCCTCATTTAAAAACATCACAATATACCCAAAAATAAGAAATTTACACATCCAATTTTCTCATCCACTTTTTAGCATGTACACATCCTCGTTTTATGATCATTTAACTCTTAACTATCATCAAAACATGTTCCATTCAACAAATAAAGAAGAGTAATGCTTTATACTCACTTGTTTACTTCAAGATATTCAAATTCTCACTTAACCTTAGCTTTCCTTGAACCACATGATCATCATCTTTGAAGGAGAAAATAGTTTATGTTTTCATCAAAAAGGTG
The DNA here is from genome assembly GCA_027563885.1 of Erythroxylum longipes. Lineage (NCBI taxonomy): Eukaryota > Viridiplantae > Streptophyta > Magnoliopsida > Malpighiales > Erythroxylaceae > Erythroxylum > Erythroxylum longipes. The sequence goes on along the minus strand of JAOQMS010000005.1, from coordinate 40,662,520 downwards.
AGAGCAACAACATTTTGTAGTGTCTAGTGACAGATGATAAGAAAGCTTAATGTGGTGAGGGTGAGGATGAGAGTGTCGTGAGAAGGAGAGAAGAAAGAAGAAGGAAAGAGCATGTAATAAAAGATAACAATGAAAGATAAAGATGATTGTCTTTCATATGGGTATAACGTGAGAGGTGTGTGGTGAGTGTCAATGACACTTGCCAAATGTCCTCTTCTTATGGTACCAATTGTCATATAGCAATTAGTCCATTTGTCTCTACATCTTTAAGCCACTTGTAATTAAATTTTTAAGCCATTGTCACCCAATTTCTCATGCCACTTGTTAATAAATCCTAATGCCACTTGTCAGTAAATCGTAATGCCGTGTGTCATTTATTTCTATTTCCATGTGTCAATTATTTCTACTTTCATTTGTCAATTGTCTTGTCACTTGACATTTTTCCTAGTCCAAAAATACACATTAATTTCAGAAATTTCCCAAAATTTCACCAAAAATTCTACATCAATAATATAGTTCATCAAACCAATCCCCAACACAATTTATTCACTATTCACATCATAATTACTTTAATAAAATCATTTATACCCAGAAAATGTCAATGAATGCATGTACAGTCATTTTAATGAGTATCAACATTATTCACGTGTATGAGTATGTCATATGATGCGTGAAATGTACTTCTAAATTCTCAATAAACTCTCATGAATAGAATCATGGGATAATGGGATGTTACATTTCGTTTAGTAGGCTCTTGTCATTTAACAATCTTTTTATCACTTAATAGGCTCCTTCTGCTTAAATAGGATCCTTTCGGACAATAGGCTCCTATTGATTTAATTATAGATAGGATCCTACCATTTCTTTTTGAACTGAAAGCAACTTGTAAAATTTTTTAAGTCACACACAATTCACCCCCTTTTGCATGTGTTTGCTTTATCATTTGGTATCAGAGCAAGGTTTCACTTTTTTTTGTGTTTTACAGCAAGTGATAGATTATGGTAAATAGCTTGAGAAGCTTTGAAGTACAATCCGTCTCAAAGTCTCCTTACTTTAGTGGAAACAACTACTCATACTGGAAAGAAAAATGATCATATATCTCCAATTTGTAGATATTGAAGTATGGCAAGCAATTAGAGTTGAATCTACAATTCCCACTTCCAATAATGTAAAAGTATGGACTGATGCTGATATAAGAAATGCACAGTTAAATGCTAAAGCAAATCATCATCTGATCTGTGCATTATATCCAAAAGAATATGAGAAAATATCCTATTGTTCTACCGTAAAAGACATATGGGACAAACTATAAGTCACGTTTAAAGGAACAAATGAGTTAAAGAAGCATAGAATAAGTCTTTTAGTGCATCAACATGAAACTATTGGCATGAAACAGGGAGAGACCATAGATGAATTCTTCAGATGCTTTAATATCATCATCACGGTCTTAAAGAACTTGGGAAAGATATATCCCAATGACGAGCTTGTAACAAAGATTCTGAGGTCACTACCAAAGGAATGGAGACCTAAAGTGACATCTTTAGAAACGAAAAAGGATCTTGACACTATTTCACTCGACTAGCTACGAGGAAATCTGATGATCCATGAAACTAAGCTTAGGTGAGCTGAAGGATCATCATATAAAAAAGGAACGACACTAAAAGCAACTGACAAATCAAATGGTGATGAAAGTGACACTGAGTTGTAAATAGATGGAGACGAGCAGTTCAACATTATGGTCAAAAAAATATGCCTGCTTTTATAAAAAGAAGCTGATGAAGAAAAGAGAAGAAAATAAGAAAGTTGGAAGCAACAAGTTCTTATCAAAAGGCAGCAACAACAATAGCAATACATAAAACAATCAAATCATATGCTATCATTGCAAGAAGCCTGGACCCACAAGACCAGAATGTCCTCTCCTTTGAAATGACAAGTCAGAGAATAGAAAATCCAAAAGTAAGCAATGACTATAGCCTGGTCAGATGAGGATTTTGAAAACTTTGAAGAAGAAGTGCTCAAAGAAGTCAACAACGTTTGCTTTATGGTTGAATCAAGAGATGATGAGGTATATTATTCTGACTCTGATATTGAAGTTGATGAATTGAAAAATGCATATCATTAATTGTATGATTAGTACAAAAGGGACAGTGAAGTATTTCAAAGACGTTGAGAAGTCCAAGAGCAATGATGCATCTCTGAAGAGTAAGATTAAATCATTGGAATCTGTGAAATAGAATTTGGCAACTAAGAATATATCTCTTGAGGTTAACTATAAGCAAAATATTTCTGAAAAGGAAGTTTTGGAAGAAAGAGTAGCTAAATTGGAAAATACGATGATTCTGATAAGGTAAGACAGAAGAAAAAGTCGTCGTCTTAGAACTTAAAAAGGAGAAAAGTGTTTGAAAGATCTTATCTCTAAAAAAAGATTTGGAAAATTTCGTTGATGGTAGGAAGAATCTTAATGCATTACTTGATAATGTTAAATTCATTTTTGGTAAGGCCATAATAGGATACAATGAAAATAACAATATTAGGCCATACAAAAACTTCTTTGTTAAATCCAGCCATAGCTATAGTCAAAACAGCAGAAACCTACTAAATGGAACAAATCATAACAACTATTATCCATCTGTTATATGCGATTACTGTGGTAAACATGGTCACATTAGTCATTCTTGTAATTTTCATAAAAAGAAATTATCTCAGATATATGTTTAGAGACCAAAATGTTAAACTAATAACCTGAACCCAGGAAAATTTAGGTACCTAAAATGAGATAATGCTTTCTATAGATATGTTTCAAATTGAAGACAAGGGAGAATCAATGGATAGTTGATGGTGATTTTTCAAGACACATGACAGATGAAATATCACACTTCAACCACATTGAAAGAAAAGGCAGAGGTAATGTTGTCTTTGTAGACAAAAATAAAGCAAAGATAACTGGAATTGGTAAAATTAGTGATTCGACTCTACCTATATTGATAACGTCCTCTTTGTTTCTGGTTTAAAATATAACTTGTTAAGTGTGAGTCAGTTAGATGACAAGGATTAGAAAGTCATTTTCTATGTATCTCATTGTGAAATTGTCAATATCATAATGATAATATTGTGTGTTATTGGTCTTAGAAATCAGAATATATATTATGCTAAACTGGAAGACATGTCTTTACAAAGTGTTAAGTGTTTTGTTTCTCTAGAAAAGGATTCGTTTATTTGGAATAAAAGATTTGGACATGCCACATGAGCATTCTATCAAAATTGTCCAAAAATGAGTTAGTAAGAGAACTATAGACTTTAAAGTTCGAAAGCAATTAAGCTTGTGAGACTTGTTTAAAAGGTAAACAAGTCAGAAGTAGCTTTCCTCCTAAAAATATTGTGTCTACTAGTTAACTACTTGAACTTGTGTTATGCTAAACTGGAAGACATGTCTTTACAAAGTGTTAAGTGTTTTGTTTCTCTAGAAAAGGATTCGTTTATTTGGA
>JAOQMS010000005.1:40643772-40658935 GCA_027563885.1 Erythroxylum longipes | reverse complement strand
ATAAAAGATTTAGACATGCCACATGAGCATTCTATCAAAATTGTCCAAAAATAAGTTAGTAAGAGGACTATAGACTTTAAAGTTCGAAAACAATTAAGTTTGTGAGACTTGTTTAAAAGGTAAACAAGTCAGAAGTAGCTTTCCTCCTAAAAATATTGTGTATACTAGTTAACTACTTGAACTTGTGCACATGGATTTATTCTGTCCCACTAGGACTCAAATTTTCGATGGTAGCCATTATAGTTTTGTTCTAGTAGATGACTATTCTAGATTACATGGGTTTATTTCTTATCAAATAAGGATGATGCTTTTGAAGTGTTTGAAAAGTTTTGCAGAAAAATTCAGATAGAAAAAGGGTATTGCATAAATTCAATTCGGAGCGATCATGGAGGAGAATTTGATAACAGAAAGTTTAAAGAATTTTTTGATAGCAATAGTATAACTCACAACTTCTTTTGTCCAAGGACGTCTCAGCAAAATGGAATTGTAGAGAGAAAGAGTAGAACTTTGGTTGATACGACCAAGACCATGCTGTGTGAAAGTGGACTACCTCATGGATACTGGGCAGAAGCAATATCCACGACATGTTATGTACTTAAAAGATGTCTTATAAGAACTATTCTGAAAAAGACCCCTTATGAGCTGTGAAAAGGAAGAAAACCACAAGTTGCTTACTTTCGAGCATTTGGATGTAAGTAATTTGTTCTAAACAATGGAAAAGACAACTTTGGAAAGTTTGATGAGAGATCAGATGAAGCTATTTTCTTAGGCTATAGTATTGCTAGTAAAGGATTCAGAGTATATAATAAAAGAACAAAGAAGATAGAAGAATCGATATAAGTGGTATTTGATGAAGCACTATCTTTGACAAAAGTAACCAAATCAAATGATGAAGAGCATCCATTGGTACCTAAAAATAAATCAGAGAATCAAACTACACCTATAATACCTTCAAAATTACAAAATTAAGAAGGTCCTTCTAAAGCTAGGACAGAGTAGTCTCCTTACTCAAGTACCTCCCATCAGGAACCTATGTAACGAAAAACATTGAGAGAATGGAGAGGTCTTGATACACATAAATATATTATGAGAGATCCCTCTAAGTCTAAGAACAAGATAATCGTTCAAGAACAACTTTGTTGCTCTCATCTCATAAATAGAACCAAAGACTATAGAAGAGGCCCTTACTGATGAAAATTAGGTTTCAGCCATAAAAGACGAACTGAATCAATTTGGCAAAAACAAAGTCTGGAATTTAATACCTCGTCCTCAAAATAAGTCAATCATTAGGACTTGATGGGTTTTTCAAAACAAACTTGAAGAAAATGGTAAGGTGTTAAGAAACAAAGCTAAACTTGTAGCTCAAGGTTACAATCAACAGGAAGATATTGATTTTGATGAAATTTATGCAACTGTTGTTAGATTGGAATCGATTAGAATTTAACTTGCCTTTGCATATTGTAGGAACTTCAACTTGTTCAAAATGGATGTTAAAAGTGCATTCTTGAATTGGTACATTAATGAAGATGTATTTGTTAAGCAACCCCTAAGTTTTGAAGATGAAAACCATCCGGATTACGTGATGAAGTTAACCAAAGCTCTGTGTGGTTTAAAGCAAGCTCCTCAAGCATGGTATGATGGGTTAAGTAACTTTCTACTTGAGAAAAACTTTGAAAGAGGAAAGGTAGATAAAATCTTATTTATTAAAAGAAAGGAGAATGATTTACTCGTATTGCAAATATATGTTGATGAAATAATGTTTGGTGCTACTAATCCATCCTTCTGTGAAGAATTCTCAGCATTAATGCAGGGGAAGTTTAAAATGAGCATGATTGGAGAATTCGCATTCTTTCTCGGATTACAAATTAGAAAAATAGAAAAAGGAATCTTTATTAGCCAAAACAAATTCACAAAGGAACTCATCAAGAATATCATTTTAAGAATGCCAAACCGATGGGTACTCCCATAAATATTAAAACTAAACTTGATAAAGACAAAGAAGGCAAAGATATGAATGAGACAAAGTATAGAGGAATGATTGGATCGCTACTATATCTTACAAGCTCAAGACTAGATATTATGCTTAGTCTGTGTAGTCAAAAGAATCTTTCGACATCTCCACGAAACTATGGATTTTAGAATATGATATGCAAAAACTGATTCATTTGATGCAGATTATGTAGTGGGCTATTGTGATGCAGATTATGTAGGTGATAACGTCGATAAAAAAAGTACAAGTGGTCACTGTCAATTTCTTGGAGGATGTCTAGTATCTTAGTCCTACAAGAAACAAAATTAAAAAACGATTTCAAATATTGAAGCAGAATACATATCAGTTGCTAGCTGTTATGCTCAAATCTTATGGATGAAGTATTAATTACATGATTTTTCTCTAAACTTTTCTGATATTCCTATATTATGTGATAATATTAGTGCCATAAATCATTCTAAAATTCCTGTGCATCATTCTAGGACTAAGCATATAGAAATCAAACATCAGTTTCTTATAGATCATGTTTTAGAAGGAACCATTGATCTTTTGCATGTTAATACTGAGAATGAAGTAGCTGACATTTTCATTAGGTCACTATCTGAAGATAGATTTTGAGTGTTAAAAAAAAGCTTGATATGTGGAAACTCCCTGATATTATTTCTACATGAATATTCTCTGTTACTTATCTTTGTATTTGATTTAATAGGCTCCTTCTATTCTAATTCCTTATAAACTCTTTCTTAGTTTGGTAGGCTCCTTAGAGTCGAGATGGCCCTTCTCAATTTAGAAGCCTCCTCCTAGGTTAGTAGGTTTTTTTAAATTAGAAGGCTCTTATTCTTTTTAGAAGGCTTATCTAAGGTTAACATTCTAAATGACACATGTCCTAAAAATAGGGAGTCATTTATGGCGTCATTTTAGCTTTTTCCAAAAATGTACACGTAGTTTGATAAATTTATGTACGCGTCTGTCAGAAGATATGTAACCGATTACGCTTCCTCTTTTGGCCTATACATCTAATCATCCTCTCACAAGATCAACGCTTAGGAATTACTTAGTATACTCTAAGCAAACTTCTCTCGTCTTCTCTGTTATTCTCTCTGCACCCTAACTCTTTGCATTCTTATTAACTCTTGTTTTCTCTCTCAAACTTCACCAGGCTCATCTGCAATGGCAAGAACAAAATCAAAAGGACATAAGAAATTTTGGCCTCAACTTCTAGCTATGGCGAAGCACCTCGTCATGAATAAACCTTTACTTCCGATTCCTCATCTTTGTCTCCCATAGTAGGTCCTCTGGACACTACTATTGAAACTGTCTCAGTCTCCTTAAAGCTCCAAACTTCAAAAATACCCAGTTAGGAGACCCCAGAAGATAAGAAAAGGAAGATTGTTGCTATGCTGTCTCTAGATTACCCTGATTCCTCTTCAGATCACAAAGAAGAAAAAATTGAAAAATAATATGCTTCTGATTCAAAAGAAGAAAAAGAAGAAAAAGGAAAAGAAAAGGGAGAAGAAAAGAAAGAATAAAGTGAAGAAGAAGAAGAGACTTTTAGTAAGGGGGAGTTACTAAAAAAAGGCAAAATTCCATAAACCTATCCTCTCCCTACCCATTCTGACTCTAAAAACTTCCGTAAATCCTAAAACTGGTCCCAAAGAGAAGAAAGTGCTTGTAGTACATTGGGCAATAAATTACGATGGTTCAGATAAAGAACCTTCCCGATTGGAAAGAAGACCACAGACTAGAGGAAATGTTACAAATCAAGCTCCACAAAAAGAAATTGCTGAGGCAGAAGAAAAAAAAGAAGAATCAAAGAAAAGAAAAAGGGAAGAAATAAGAAAAGGCAAAGAACCTTTGGTTAAAGAAAATATTGAGGATGTCATTAATAGGAATGAGCAATTCCTCGAAGAGGCTTTATTCGAAGAAATCCCTAAGGCCAAAAGAAAAAAATTGAAGAAACTAACCATTCCTCAGAAGGGAGAGGTTTTAGTGCTTGTGAAATTATTCCAATTAGTGGAGGTTGAAGCAAAATATAAGATGTGCTATAAGAAGAGAAAGGTGGTAGTTATATGCATCTTTCCTTCCTATCTATTTGATGATATAGGTATTCCCATCACTCCTTATTTTCTTGTTGTTGGTTGGGAGAATTTCTGAAGCTTGTACGAAACTATGTGTGATGAATTGGTCAAATGCTTTTACACATGTATGAGAAAGGAAGAAATTAATGGGAAGCTGGTAGTCATCTCTTGGGTATGCGATTATGAGATTATGGTTACAGAGGAAATCTTATGAAACATTTTGAGTGTAATTCTTGAATGTAGGATAAGCCTTCCTTGTTATAAGTGGGATATTGCTAACATTGATCTGGGAGAAGTAGTGAACTCCATTTGTATGAATACTGAAAATGCCTTTGAAGGGAGACCATAGTGTAGACACTTGAACTTTTTACCCAGATACTTTGTATCCATTTCAGCTACCTCCATTTTTCCAAGGAGTAGTTTAGTAAAGAGGTGCAGTCGCCTAGACATGTATGTGGTTTACAATTTGTTAAAGGGTAATAAGATGAATCTCCTGGCAATGATCTTGAAGTTCATGATAGACAAGGGAAGTCACAAGAACATAATTGGTGGTCTACCTTATGGAATACATGTTGATGAATTTTTCCTAGTATAGTTCATTCTTAATTCTTTACCTCTCGAGCATTATGGGCCATTCCAAATGAATTATAACCCTGTATAGGATAAGTGGAATGTGAATGAGTTGGCCAGTATGCTTGTTCAAGAGGAGACAAGGCTTAAGAATCAGAGGACCCATACCATTAATTTGGTAGGTCATCAAGGAGCTAGAAAGAAGACCAAAAGGAATTATGGAAAAGGTAAGGGCAAGCAAGGACCATTTAAAGTTAATGAATCCTTGAGTAAAATTCATAAGAAGGAACATAAAGGTGACAGATGCCATTTTTGCAAGAAACTTGGGCATTATCAAAAAAATTGCCTAAAATGTAAAGGTTGGTTCAAAAAGAAGGTAAGTTTAGTGCTTTAGTATGTTTTGAATCTAATTTGGCTGAAGTTCCTTATAATACTTGGTGGATTGATTCTGGATGTACCACTCATGTTTCGAATACCTTGTAGAGATTCCTTACAACCCAAACCACAAACCCAAATGAAAAGTTTACTTTGATGTGGAATCATGTCAAAGCTTCAGTTGAAGCCATAGGAACTTATCGTTTGATTTTAGATATTGGACATCATTTAGATTTGTTACAGACACATTATGTATCTTCTATTTCTCATAATTTTATTTCTTTATCTAAACTTGATTCTGTTGGTTATACTTTCAAATTTAGGAATGGATGTTTCAATTTATTTAAACACAATTGCCTTATTAGCTCTAGTATTATTTATGATGGCCTATACAAGTTAAATCTTAATAACTTTTTTGTTGAAACCCTACTAATTGTGCATCATTATGTTAGTATAAACGTGGTTTAATTAATGAAATTTTAACTTTCTTTTGACATAAACATTTCGGTCATATTTTCAAAGAAAGACTACAAAGACTGGTAAAGAATGAGATTTTAACAGATTTGGGCTTTATTGATTTTGGTGTGGGTGTAGATTGCATTAAAGGAAAGCAAACTAAACATACAAAGAAAGGAGCCACAAGAACCACACAGCTTCTTAAAATTATACACATCGATATATGTGGACCATTCGATGTTCCATCTTTTAGTGGAGAAAAGTATTTCATCACATTTATTGATGAATTTTCACATTATGGATATGTCTATTTATTGTATGAAAAGAATCAAGAAATAAATGCATTAGAGGTGTTTGTTCATGAGGTGGAAAGATAATTAGATAGAAAAGTGAAAATTGTTAGATCTGATCGAGGTGGTGAATTTTATGACAAATATAATGAGTCAGGATAATGTCCAGGTCCACTTGCCAAATTTCTTGAAAAGAATGGAATTTGTGTTCATACGCAATGCCAAGTACATCACAACAAAATGGTGTGGCAGAAAGGCATAATTGTACATTAATGGATATGGTTAGGAGTATATTAAGTAATTCATCTGTACCCTTATCATTGTGGATGCATGCATTGAGGTCTGTTGTTTACTTGTTAAATAGGGTTCCTTGTAAGGTAGTTCCAAAGACTCCTTTTGAACTGTGGACTGGAAGGAAACCTAATCCGCACCTACATATTTAGGTTGCATGGCAAAAGTAAGAATTTATAATCTGCATGAAAAGAAATTGGATATAAGAACAATTAGTGGATTTTTTATTGGTTATTCAGAAAAGTCTAAAGGGTATAGATTTTATTATCCTAATCATACAACAAGAATTGTTGAAACTTAAAATGTCAGCTTAATTGAAAATGGTGAAACCAGTGGGAGTGTTGAAAGACCACGTAATGTAGTTATTGAAATCTACCAACTTCTTCAATACATGTTACTCTTATAGTTGTAGAATGGTTTAACAATTTACAAGAGTAATAAATAAATGATCAAACACTTTATGAAGAGCTTGTGGTTAATGAACCTATTGAACCTATAATTAATGTTCCAATTATAGAATAACCACAAGAAATAACATTAAGAAGGTCTCAAAGACCTAGAAAAATAGTTGTTTCTAATGATTATATGGTATTATCTACAAGAGTTAGAATTTGATTTAGCAAATAAAGATGATCTAGTTTCGTTTTTGTAAGCCTTTGAAAGTATTAATTCTACTAAATGGATTGACGCTATGAAAGAAGAGTTAAAGTCTATGGAGCATAATGAAGTTTGGGATTTAGTTAAATTGCCTGAAGGTTATAAGAGAGTCGGATGTAAGTGGGTTCTAAAGACCAAACGTGATTCTTATGGCAATATCGAAAGACATAAAGCTAGACTTATTGCCAAAGGTTATACTCAAAAAGATGACATTGATTATAAGAAGAATTTTTTCACCTGTTTCAAAGAAAGAATCCTTTAGAATTATTATGACACTAGTGGCTCATTATGATTTAGAGTTACATCAAATGGATGTGAAAACAACCTTTCTTGACGATAATTTAGAGGAATCCATGTATATGGATCAACCTGAAGGCTTGTCAATTAAAGGAACGGAAGATATGGTGTGTAAAATTAAGAAATTGATATATGGATTCAATCAAGCCTCCTGAAAATGGTATCTTAAGTATAATGATACTATTACCTCCTTTAGATTTAAAGAAAACATCGTTGATCGATGTATATATCCAAAAATCAGTGGGAGTAAGTTTATATTTTTGGTACTTTATATTGATGATATCTTGTTAGCTACTAATGATCTTGGTTTAATGCACAACACCAAGAAATTTCTCTTTAAGAATTTTGGAATGAAAGATATGGGAGAAGTTAGTTATGTGATAGGAATTGAAATATTCCATGACAGGTTACAAGGACTATAGGCTTATCTTAGAAAGCTTATATTAATAAGGTCTTGGGGAGATTTAGCATGATAAATTATTCTGCAAGTGTAGTTCCAATTCAGAAGGGAGATAAGTTTAGTCTTAATCAATGTCTAAATAATGAATTGGAACATAAGCAAATGGCAAATTTTCCTTATGCATCAATTGTTAGAAGCCTAATGTATGCTCAAACTTTCACTAGACTAGACGTTAGCTTTTCTGTTAGTATGCTGGGTAGGTATCAAAGTAATCCTGGATTGGATCATTGGAAAGCTGCGAAGAAAGTTTTGAGATATCTATAAGGTACTCAAGATCATATGCTCACTTATAGGAGATTCAGTCATCTGGAAGTGATTGGATATTCAGAATCATATTTGTACGTTGCATTGACACCAGAAAGTCCATTGTTGGCTACCTTTCTGATTAGCTGGAAGGGCTATTTCTTAGAAAAGTGCAAAGCAATCTATCATTGTTGCGTCCACTATGGAAGCTGAATTTGTAGCATGTTTTGAAGCTACAATTCAAGGTTTATTATTGCGGAACTTTATTTCGAGATTTAGAGTTGTTGACAGTATTGTCAGGCCGCTGAAAATTTATTGTAATAATTCTGCAACAGTCTTCTTTTCAAAGAACGACAAGTATTCTAAAGGTGCTAAACATATGGAATTAAAATATTTGTCTATTAAAAAAGAAGTTTATAAACAAACAATGTCAATTCAACATATTAGCATTAATTATATGATTGCAGATCCTTTGAAAAATGGATTAGCATCAAAAGTCTTTAAAAAACATGTTGAAAGAATAGGTATTATAGGAAACAATTATTAAGATTTATGATGTTAGCATTTTGACACCGTGAGCTCAGTTATGTTTACGTTTCTGTTAATCCTATTTTGTAGTATACATTTATGAATAAATTATGTTGATAGAATTTGTCTTTAATTAAGACCTTACTGTTAGACCATTAATGTGATTCTTATTTGTGGATCATATTGAATAAAGCGCTAATATTGTAGTTCGTGGAAGGAATTATGTCGTTTATTAAGATGTTAAACCTCTACGACTCTTATTAGTATCTTTGTTTCATTATGATTTATGATATAATCAACATTAAAGAATTTAGCAAAGTTTATACACAGAATGTTTATTCATTATTAAACCATGATATAATGTTTTTCAATTAATGAGCCAAGTGGAAGAATGTAAAACCTATATATATTTAATAATGGCTCATTAAATAATTAAGGTTTTAATAATATTAAATTCTAAATTCTGATTAGTCAATTTGATTAAGTAAGATAATGTTGATTAAGTAAGATAATGTTTTATTTTAAACTTACAGTTTGATGGGAACGATTCAGAGATATCTTTATTTTATTTGAAACTGGTCCTCTCTCTCTCCCGCACTCCTCTGTTTATTTTTCACCATCAAAAAGCAAGATTATTGAGTGAAAAGAGAGAAGAAATTAAGTTTCTATCTATCCAAGCATTAAGAAGTATTTTTCTCACTTTACGATTCAATAAAAGTTATGGATCCATGTATGTATTTCATATTTTATATTTTGATGTAAAATATATAATTTTTAAGGTTTTGGATTAAAGAATTATTGTGATTATGTTTATGCAATATATTATGCTTAACATATAAGCTATTAAATTAATAAAACCGAGTAACTTTACTAATTTCCTTTTTAATAACAAATTGTTAATATAACAAGGAATAACGAATACCCTAGATCTTTGATTGACTTTTACAGTTTGTTACGTGTGAAAGTAACGACCCTCAATGTTTAAGACAATGATCAATAATTCCTTGATGGTCTCCTTATTCGGCTCCTCCTCTTCATCTTCCTCTTTCATTTCTTCCTTCTCTTCTTGAATAATAGATTCCTCTATGTCTTTAACCTCTATATCCTCTCCATTTTATAAATTTATTATAATCATATGTTCCGTCAAATCTAGCTTATTGTATCCAGATAAACTACCTAGCTCTTTGATTCTATAATGAGCAACCTCATTTAAAGCAATGCTTTTATAATGACATCTTTAAAATGTTAATACTTCAATTACTAGTATCGTTCTAGAAATTCAAATGAAGTATAATTGTACTATGCAAAGTCATAATAACTACTCCTCTTTTGATTATAAGTATTCTTATATAAGGTATCTTGAAGCCAGTTTTACATTCAAATTGGGTGCTCCTACATATAGTATGGTGTTTGACATTCATGATAGGTTAACCACCCCACAAATATCATAAGAAGTCATAAATATTAGTTGAACTTCCGAATACATTTCACCATGCCTCTTGTTCTAAGCTTCTAAAATTGCCATAAATGATGACATACTATAATCCACCTAAAAATACTATCATGTCTATCCTTCTATTGTAGTTAGTGGCTACAATGATAAATACCTAAGTACTGAAATAAATAAGCTATAAATACAAGATCAAGAAAGAGAGCTATAAGAATAGATAAATAGATAAATAAATATAAAAAAAGAAGTAAAAACTACTGAAAAATAGAACAAGAAAAATGACAAAATGATAGATTAATAAAATAGGGTTTTCCTAATATTACATTCTTCGACAAAGGTGACAAAAAATTGGTAATGTGAATTACGATTTTATAGTTTTAATTGCAAGCACACGTTGTAGCTATAGCTAGCACTAACGAGTACGAGTCAATTCTATGAGGACTAGAATTACTAGTACGTACCGTGTTTCTATTATCTAGTCTAACAAATTATAATGCTTATGATTAATCAAATTCAAAATTAAAATAATGAACTAAAATAAATAATCATAATTGACTAAATAAAATGAAGATTAAACTCAAGCAGTCAAAGAAAATAGTGGTATCTGGACTTTGAATCCACCTAAGACTTCTCATGTAATCATGATTTCACTACTCAATTTAATCTATATTCACTAGAACTTGGAAATTCCTTGTAACATCCCATTATCTTATGAGCATGGTTAGAACCCTAGGATACTATACACGAGAGTTTATTGAGAATTTAGAAGTACATTTCATGCATCATATGACCTACTCATACACGTGAATAATGTGGACACCCATTAAAATAATTGTACATGCATTAATTGAAAATTTTCAGGTATAAATGATTTTAATGAGAATAAAATGTGAATTGTGTATTCTTGGTCTTGACAATTTAATTAGTGTGCATTAAAATTGAATTAACATTTTTTTGGTGCCATTTCAGAAATATATGAAAATTGGGATATTTTGGACTAGGAAAAATATAAAAATAGAAGACAAATAGAAGTGTGACAAATGGACTAGTAAATGTGTGACAAATGGACCAATTACTATGTGACCAGTGAAGCAATTAGTAAGTGACATATGGACTAAACAAATGAATGAAAAATGTAAGACATGTTAAATGACATGTGTCAATTGGGATGACGACACCTAGTCATGTTTTTGTATAGCAAATTCTGCATGTCTTCACCAAAATTCTCCACCACCAAAAACTCTCTTCTTATTTTTCTCCATACACCAAAATCCCTTATTTTCACTTCCCATTTTTGGAATTTTGATGAAATATTTGAAGATTAAAACAAATAAGTTATGCTTTAAGTTTTATAGTAGTATAAATGACATTTTGATGAGGTTTTAATGTTTGTAAATGGATGCATGCATGAGTGGTGTATGTTTTCATACTTGTGGATTGATGCATGCGTGAGTGATGTTGATGCATGCATGAGTGATGCTGGAAGAAGCAAATTGGTTGATGCAAGTAAAGAGATGAAGGATTGTGAGAAATGGAATGATGTCTTAAAATGAAGATGAGTGAAGTAGACAAAAGTGCAAAAAAATATGGAATTAGGTTCTGATTTTAGGTGGTGATCATTCATGAACTTATGAATTGTGTATACAGAATACTGAATTGAAAATTTAGGTATAACTGAATCATCAACGTGAAATGATAAAGAAGTCCTCTATCACTTATTATAGTTCTTGGCACTCTAAATCAGTTAAATAATGATAGGTGCTTAATTGATTATGAAATTATTCCATAACACTTAGCGATTATTGACATGAAATTGCTTAAGATACTCACTTTCTCATATATGATTTTAGGTATAATTCATAAACAAAGCAGTTAAAGTGAGTCAAAGCCTTTTATTTTGGCCATTTTCTGAAGATTAATTTTTACTTGTCGTCATGGAGCAAGAAGAAGAAAATTAAAAGACAAGAAAGATGGAAACACAAAGAAGAAGAACGTGAGTTGCATGATTATGTATGGAATTTTACATACAATTTACGTTAATTTAATGGCCATGCAATAAGTTAATTATCCATGCAACATCCATGGAGCTAAGATGAAGCAGATGCAAGCATGAAACGTGCATGTGGTGGAATTAAATGAGACAAAAATGACAAAGCATGATGAATAAAACCCAACAAATGGCCAGGAGACAAGGCATAGAGCTGTCCATGCCAGAAGAAAATGACACAACATAAGAAGGGAAGTAGCAGATTACTAGACAACGATGCATAATTGGACATAGGAGAAGAAACACAAACAAGTATGTGTTTCACACAGATGTGTGTAAACGTAAAAGTTTGCAAGGTTTTTAAAGGGTTAAATAGGAACAGTGGATCAGTAACATTATTTGTAACATCAACACAACAGTACTGAGAGAATAGAGAGTAGGGAGGTGCAATAGTGAAAAGAGCCAAAGGGGTTTCAGTTGGGGAAAATTTTCAAGCGATTGATGCATTTTCTTTAGAGAGACCCTTGGAAAGCTAAGTTTCTAACGCCGGTTCAGAGGTGACATTGATGTCAACGACACGATTTAAATGTATTTATTTGTTTTTGTTGTTTCTTTCTCTCATTAGAAATTGATTGTGTTATCCTATGTTAATTGATTTGGGTTTTGTGTATGATAATCAGATTTTCATTATTGTTCGATTGTTTGTGTATGAACCCATTGTGTATTGTGAAAGGATGATTTTAATGCATTCATTGAATCGTTTATTTACAAACCCATTCCTAAAATTTTGATATAATTCTTAGTTGTTATATTGAAATTCATGTGTAGCGACTAATGATTCGTAATCATTAGGGATAACATGACTTAGATTAAATGACGCATCGTATGTGATTGTTGCCTTGATTAATAGATTTTCTTCATTCGTAATGCTATTGCCTAATTAAATCTATAGATCATATCCTAAGTTATTCAGTGACTAGGTTTAATTAATGATCGTATCTTGATTAAACAAAACCTAAGTGAAAACTTAGGTTAATTATTAACTTACGATTAATAGTTGCTAGGAGAGGTTTGAGAACAACAAATCAATGAAATATGCTTAATTAAGGTGTAGGCGCATGTTTTCTTAATTTTTTTATTAGTTTAGTTTCATTTTATTTTTTATTTGAAAAATCCGAAATCCCCCTAAACCTAAACACCGATTAATTTCATTTAAACAACTTTACACACACTCTCTGTGGGATCGACCAAGACTCACCACTGCTATAGTAGTAGTCTAGTTATTTTATTTTGACTAGCGTTATGACGCTCTTTGAGATAACCTTTTAATAAACTTCTGGACAACTTTCCCATTATTAGTTGGAGATGCCATGGCTTCGACCCAGCGAGATACATAATCCACCCTACTAGAATGTATGTTGATCACAAGGTTACACGCTCTAAGTTTTACTATTTATAACTTTGATAAATTTCGCAAGCTCATGGGTCTTTCACGTAGTACCTAAGGTATCGATCCCACGAGGAAGCCTAATCTAGTCCTAAAATCTAAGGTTGTACTAAAGTTGCAATAACCTTTTAATAAACTTCTGGACAACTTTCCCATTATTAGTTGGAGATGCCATGGCTTCGACCCAGCGAGATACATAATCCACCCTACTAGAATGTATGTTGATCACAAGGTTACACGCTCTAAGTTTTACTATTTATAACTTTGATAAATTTCGCAAGCTCATGGGTCTTTCACGTAGTACCTAAGGTATCGATCCCACGAGGAAGCCTAATCTAGTCCTAAAATCTAAGGTTGTACTAAAGTTGCAATAATCCAAATTAAGTAAACTAATGCAGAAAATAAATCAATCAACAATAAATTCAAGAATTGAGTTGCATAAATCTAAATAAGATAACAACTCACACAAAAAACCAATATCAAACGTACCTAGAAACTATCGAGTGAGAGAAAGGGGGATTTAATTCAAAATTAACAAAAATCTAGACAATTCTGCAATTCTCGACTTAACGGGTCTAGACGGTCCTAGGGTGAATTACTCCCTTTCGAGTTATAATTATTAACCGTAATTGATGATCCCTAATTTAAATTATGAAATCGCGATCTCTCGATTTCCGATTAGCCCAAAACCTAAATTAGTTCTAAATTGTCTATTAACCTACTGGGAATTTATGCTCGATCTCTCGTTACACGACTCTACCAGTTCGATTCAATTCTTAACCTATCAATTCACCTAACTCTCGTTAGCCCAAATTGATTATATTCCTTCTGCTCACCCTCTCAATTTATTGCTCAGTTATTAAGAACAAGATTTGAATCACAATTAAATTGAAAGAAAACACAATCAAATAAACTTTATTAATCTTAAGAACTAAAACCCCAAAGGTGAGTATAGACATAATATCAACATTTAACACAAAACATTCTCGACACCTATTTCAATTCTATATATAAATAAAACTGAAATAAATGGAAAATATGTTGGGAACGGAGAAGTGGAGTTAGAAATAGCGGGAAACTACCTGTTCTGGAAAGTACGTTGCATCAAGCTATTCTTCCTGTCTCTCTTCCTTTGTCTCCTTCCTCAATCTCTCAACTTCTCTTTAGGTTTTTCAGAGATTGGATCACGTGAGTGCTCTCTTTTTCAGACTCTCTAAGGCTGCTTCATCTGACTTGTAATGTTCTATTTATATTTTTGAGGCTCTAGGTCAAAGTCAAGGTCGAAATGGTCCAAAAAATCTTCCAAAACTTGAGTTTTTCTATCAGCCCAAGGCAAGCCACGATTGTGGCCCTGCTTACCACAATCGTGGCCAGCACCTTAACCTTTTTGTCACGATTGTGGCCCCATGTGCACGATCGTGGCCTAACTTGGAGGCTTTTTGTCACGCGTGGTCTGCTGTGCCACGATCGTGGGTTATATCTTTGGCCCAAAACTCTTCGAATCTTCTCCGTTCTTCACCGTTTACCCTGAAACAGTAACAAACGTATCACGGTACCTCAAAAACATAACATTTAAGCTCAAAGACTTAATCTAACCCATAAAAAATGCTAAAACACACAAACTAACATAATTAAACCCTAAATGGACACACACCACTCAAATTCACACTAAATACATACAAATTACCCTAAAACATCATGCAATTGACAACTATCAACATCCCCACAATTAAACTTTTGCTTCTCCTCAAGTAAACAAAACAAAAACACATAGCAACACATAACACACAATGCAAAAATGAGGCAATGACTATATCTTCAAGAAATAAACTTTATCTAGAACACAATCATTTAATTAAATTCAAGTCATTAACATGTAAAATATATGTCTAAGGGCTTTGAACTAAATATGCAACTCAATCGAGACCTAAGTGTTAACTTATTTACCCTTTTCAATTGTACATACACTGTAACACCCCACTCCCGTTGGACACGAACCCGATATCGATGGTGATATCCGAATCCGTGCCCCGCGAGGGTGGCG
>JAOQMS010000005.1:40619437-40636663 GCA_027563885.1 Erythroxylum longipes | reverse complement strand
TTAGTTTCAAATATTGTAATAGTAGGACGAAAAAAGTTCCAACCATTTTTTAAATATTTTCTCATTAAATTCAAAACCCATATATGATTGTAAATGAATTTTGTCACCTTTTTTGCCTTTTGCATAGTCTCATCAATAATAGAAAAATACCTAACATCTCCTATTTTTTCAACATCATGATAATACAATATGTCACACAAGAAGTTCAATAAAGAGAATTATACTTGCTTTACAATATTTTTCCAACTGCTTTATAAATGGAATCATTGTCAGTAATAAATTAAACAATATTTTCTGGCCAAAATTTATTTAGGAGTTCATCAAATATTTGAAATAGAGTATTAATATTCCTAACAAGGCCAGATGTATCAATAGACTTAAAAAACATTGTCTCCTTTGTAGAATAAACTAAAAAATTAATAATAAGCTCATGTCTTCTATTTGTCCAACCATCACACGTGATTGAACACTCATAAGTAGCTCAAGTCATTCTCCTTTCATCTAAATAACTTTTTATTTTATAAATAGAGATGCTCTGAAGTTTATCTTTATAGTCATTAATTGAAAGCGCTTTGTATCTTGGACCGTAAAAAGTAATAACATCCACTATAGGCTGATAATAATAAGATTGGAAAAATTAAATGTTGACCATCTAGTCAGTGCTATATTAACATTATGAGCTGCTTCTCTGGATTGTAAGGTACTACTAGTTAAAGGCTGAGCTTTAGCAGTTTGTGGTGTAAAAATTAGACACTTGTCTTTTTCTTTTCCTAACATCCAATGCAATATTTCCTTCTTATTAGGTAGGAATACTACCACCTTTAACATCCCTATTATGATCCCAAACACTAACAAAAGAACTTCCACTACCAATTTTGAAGTTCAATCTTTGCCTTCTACCTTTCTCATACCGATAATCTTCAAGCAAAGCCTTCATTTTCCATTTAACATCATGATTCACTTTTTTATAAGGCTCCATAGTACTTTTGATCCTAGCTAAATGGTTTTTTAATTTGGTGATTCCCTATCCTTTCAACTGATTGTTACTATACAAAAAATAGTACAAACTCTTCATTTCAATAACCAATTTAGCATGAGCTAGATCATCGAATCTTCCTATACCTGAAGTGACCGAATTATCAAGTATACTTGAATTTCCTCCATTTATCTGAAAAAAATAAATAAAGACACATATTAAAGTTAATAACTTTGTATCAAAAACAAGTTGTGTATAATAATAGGAAGAAATAGAGCAACAACAGTATCTCAACTATCATATGATATATATATGTAAGTGACCTTCTTAAACTTACATAAATGATTCCTTATGAAAATTTGATGATTAAGCATATTCTATCTAAGAAATTATCATGTTTCTTAACCCAAACTTCAAATATATACATTGATTGCTATAATTTCACAATTATAATCCATTTGTTACGATTACTTGATTTAAACATAAAGTCACAACTCAAAATTATAACTCATTTTGTGTAATTACATAATTCTACTATAAAGTCACTATCGTAACCATTTTGTATGATTACATAATTCAACCATAAAGTCACTATTATAACTATTTTGTATGATTACATAATTCAACCACAACTCCCAACTTTAACTTATTTTATATGATTACATAATTTAAACGTAAACTCATAAGTCGTATTTGTAACTCAATTTGTGTAATCATATAATTCAACTATAAAGTCATAATATAACTTGTTTGTGTGATTATATCATTTGAACATAAACTCACATCTTTAACCTGATTCATGTAATCATATAATTCAACCAAAATTAACTAACCTATTTTGTATATTAAGAAACCAATTTATAATATATAACCTAATTTATAATAAAGACCAACATTTAATTCAATATTTTTCAAATTTCAAACAATAACACAAACTTCAATTTTGTATTGAATGATTGAATCCTCAATTTTCAAAATCCAAACAACACAAATGACAAAACACATCCAAAATTTCAAATTTCAAATACTATATTTGTATATATATTCCTCAGTGTCATTCCTTAACTTCCAAAATTCAGATGAAACAAGCACATATATCTGTTATCCTCAATTTCCAAATGCAATTTCTAAACTCAAAAATCACAATTCACAACTATAAGTCTTTCACACTATCACACTCATAATAACTACTTAATTATGAATTAACTCAACACTCAACATTCAAGCCAACATAACACAACAGTGAGCATACTGCACTGCATAAATTTCAAGTATTCAAACATTCAAGGCTGAATCAAAATGTTTTATTCACATTTTACAATTGCAACCTTGAGGCTTGAATAGGAAACAGTGGTAGAGGCGGGATCATGAGGCAACTAGCAAGGCAAGGTGAGGCGACGAGAGAGGCGAGGCAAGGAGAGTCAGGTAATTGGGCGACTAGGTAACTGCAATGCGCAAGTGAGACGAGACGACACAACAGGTGACTAGTGTGGGGGGTGAGAGCAGAAGCAAACTACAAGCGGCTAGGTGTTAGGGGGAGGGAATAGGGGTGGAGAGTTATGGGTAGATTAACATGTTTAGGTTTTTATATTTTAGTCCAAAGTTTTTTAAAATTTGCATTTCAACCCCTAAAATTTGTTGGTATTTTGGTATCGATAACAGTCGGTATATACCATATTGACTAAAAAATTGATTCATCTACAACAAAATGCTAGCTAAAAAAATGAAAGCAAGCCTTTGTTTCAACAATGCATATTAAATCATATTTGAGATCTACTTCATTTGAGACTTAAACTACATACTAGGTTGACACTTACATTATTGAATAAGAATGAATAGTTGACATCCCCATTAGAGCAGCAAAAATAGTAAATAATAAAATTGAACACCCTAAAACTAGGTAACAAACAGGAAAAAACAAGAACATTAAATTAAGTTAAAATAACCGTGATCATCAAAAGTGTTAATTATGGAAATAACTTAATATCCATGAACTACAAAATATAAGAACAACTGAAATTAACAATAGATGGTAGATAGAAGCTTAAATTATCGAATCCCCTTAGATCTCATAAGCTCTATTAGTAGGCAAATTGAATAACTAAATCGATTTGAATTATCCCACATCAACTTCCTTTGAAATAAACACTGAAATGTTTTTATGTTAATATTTTTTTTATCCTCCTCCTAAATTTTCCTGAAAACCAAAATGGGGTTATTATCTTAAAAGAAATCTAAACAAAACCACAAAGAACAGACAGAAAAAGGAAAGCAGGCACCATCTCAGCTTAAGTAAGTTCAAACTCTTTCCAAGCCTAAAACCTCAACTAACTAGAACTAAGAAACCCCAATAAGATTAATTCAACCAAAAAAATTCCTAAAATAGTTGGACACTTCTTCAAATTAATCAAACGGTGAATGAACTATATAAAGCAACCTAAAGAAAATAATTTCATTTCAGGTGACAAATAGATGATCTAGTGTCTTAAAAACCTTTAATCATTATTGCCATCTTTTTCTTATAAAAATAGGATGTAAGAGTAAAGTTTTTACATTTAACGAACGAGATTTTTATGACATGTTCTCATTTTCATAGGTTCGGTAACAAAATATAGTGGCAACTTATAACTAGTTGGTGTCTTGTTTGGTGTTAATCTTTGCAGTTTAGTTCTAAGTTACCATCTGGACCAATTATGGAATGGGTTGTAGTTTGGACTGGAAAATTTTTTTCTTCTTTTTTCTCTACATATAGGACTAATTTTGCTCCAAAAATAGTTTTTAAGGAAAATTTTCTAAAATAGTTCCTCAAGTGTATCACTTATTCACTCATGAATAAAGATAAAGCAAAAATTACTTTTACTTTGTAATTTAATTTCTTAGTAATATGAAAATTTTAACATCAAAGTTTTACAAAAATTTAATTTAAAAAATAAAATTAAAAAATATGGTAAAAAATAATAGTTATTTATTTAATCATCAGTTTTTTTCAATGTGATTACACTAAGGTGGTATAGGCTAAGATGCAACATATGATGGATATATTATGTCCATTTTTAAAATGGGGAGATATCCATAATTGGGTAGACAAGCTCTGTAGAAGAATGAAAGAGAATAGCTAAGCACTAGTCTTTGTTTAACTTGCTCAGTCTATTCCATTTGGAGAGAAAAGAATAATAGGTGATCATGCAAAATTGATAAATATATGCTAGCCTATAAGGTCTGTTGTTAGATTAGAGAAAACTTGCTAACTCATAATTCTAAAGGAATGAGGGTCTGTTGTTAGATTAGAGAAATCTTGCTGACTCACAATTCTGAAGTAGTGAGTGATGTAATGAAAAGAAGATAGAGTTTGGAATGATTATTATTATTGCTTGTTTCTTATGCTATTTTTTAATGTATTAAGTAACTAGCTACATTGTGTTGTAACATGATCTTTGTCCTTGTATATTTTCATATTTGATGCTCATTACTGATCTTTTAATGAATTTCTTTCAAATTTCAAAAGAAAAATAATGTGCAGTTTAAGCTTAATTTTTAAAATTTATTCTTGAAACTGGAAAGTATATAATTAGATTATAAAAGAAGAGATTAGATATAAAAAGTTGGATTAGGAAGGGGAAAAAAATTGACTTAATATATCCATAATTAAGGGATATTCACCAATAACTTAAAGATGGAATTAAAATTCTTTAAAAAACTATTAGGATAAAATATATCAATGTTGTAAATTAAAAATAAATTTAGTCGAAATTATAGATGAATGATTTTTTGTATACTTTTTAGAATATAAAAAGGGTACCTTGTGCTTTTTTTCGATCTCGTCAACCTAGTTGATGGCTAAATTAAAAAAATATTTACCATCGCCAAATAACATAATTTACTATTTTATTTTACTTTCTTACATACATAGCTTGTTTCCTTAATGCAATAATGTGAAATAAATAATCAAATAATTAAGAGTAAATTACCTCATATTTTCTTCATTATGATGCTAATTGGGTTCAAATTTTAAGTAGCTTAAAATTTGTTTGAAACTTGATTTAATATGACCTGACTTGACATATCATTCTCTCTCTAATTTTTATCATTGAATCCTCCCTCCAGTCTCCATTGCCAATATTTACCAACTCAACAAGATTTTAAAGCCCCTCATGCTTTCTGAATGTTGTCTTTGATATGTCTTCTTCCTTTATTTTGATCTGGTAATACCCAGATCTTAAATTTAACTTGGAGTACCAACTTAAACCCTTTTGTTTTTCCATTAATTTGTCGATCAATGGGATGGAAAATTTGCTTTTAACGGTGTACTTATTCAACCCTTAGTAATCTTTATACATTCTCTTGGTGCTATCCTTTTTCTTGACAAGGATTATAGGCAAAACGTAAGGGCTGACACTCTTCCTGATGAATCCTTGCTCCATTAACTCATGTACCAATCTCTTTATAACATATTTTTGTTCTCCAAAGTATCTATAGGGCCATATGTTTATAGTTTCTACTCCAGGTCTGAGAGGGATGTTATGATCATATGCTTTTTATAATGGTAATTGTGTCAATTCTCTAAAAATTTCCCCAAACTTCGCTAATAAGTTTTCTAGCTCTTTTCTTATATTAGAGTTGTCTTCTAATATGAGTTTTTGTACATGAAACTCTATTGGGTACGATAAACGGTGCATGATAATGTTCTTTTATTGGAATTTTCTGTTAATTTATAGAGGCCTTTTCTTAAAATCTCTCTAGCTTTTTCTTTAGGGTTACTCGTTAGTTTCACCACCTTGCCTTCCTATTGGATTTCCATAGTGCGCATCCTAAAGTTACATAATACATCGTTGAGGGTTGTCAACCACTGAACTCCTAAGACCATATTGCGGCTAATCAATGCGTCTTCAGTATTACAATCTTTGCATTTTCCTTGTAAAATTCTTGCACAATTATGTACAATACAATTTTAAACCACCGCCTACTATGATGCTCAAGGGGGTATTTCGAGTACTTCCACGTTCTCCCTTCTGATCGTTTTTTCATCCAAGAAGTTGTGAGTACTTTCGCTGTCTATCAAGATGTGCAAAGGCTTCATTTGGTGACTCTCTATGATTCTCAATTGCTTATACTCCTCTTGGTCTTTTAATTCCCACATTGCTTCAAAGGATATGTTAGGATTGAAGGGTGCTCCTTCCTCTTACTCCTCACTCGTTGGTTCTCCTTCATTTGCTTCCTCATCTTTTACCATGTATAACTAAAATTGCCTTTTCTTGCACCTATATCTCAAAGAGAACTTCTTATCACACTATAAGCATAATCATTTAGCTCTCTTCTCATCAAATTCCTTGCTTCTTGCTGCTTTTGTTCCCTTTGGGCTTTTGTTACAGTTGGGCCTGCTAGTGCTTCCTTGGTTTCCAGATGTGGAGAGTAGCCCTGCCTCTAAATGGAGTTTAAATGGGGCTGTTGTGTGATTCGTACTCTTATATGAGGCTGATGCCCCTCCTTCCATTTGTCCCACAGGTTTAACTCCTCTTCCGAAGTATACAAGGATGTTGGCAACTATTATCACTTCTTGTTTCTAGGTAAGGGTGTAGGCTTATTAGAGCATTTAAGGGTCTATCATCTTGATCTTAACTTCCAATACAAGTTTAAGATCCTTCAGGAAGAACCTGACTAAGTAGGCTTCTAGCAATGATAGCTTATTCGAGTATTTATCAAATTGAGCATAATATTGTAATACCGAAACCTCTTGTTTTAGTTCCTTCAGATCACTTCAACGAACCTCTGTCTCAATATGGTTAAAAATTCTTCCTATTTCATTGTTTCTCCTTCTTGTCGGTTTCTGATTAGTAAGTGGTACCACTCTTCCGTTATACCTTCCATGTGCAAGGAAGCTATTCTCATCTTAAGTTCTTCTGATATGTGGTCAATTATGAAGAATTGTTCACATCGATAGATCCAACTTTTTACTCCTATTCCATCAAACGTCGAAAAGTCTATTTTGCTGAATCTAGTTAGTAAGGTGTAGTTTCCACCATCTCCTAGATTTTTCGTGGTGACCTCGATATCTTCTCTTCCCATTTTTTGCACGAGTTGTTAGAACATTGACTTGATTTCATTGATCTCTTTTTCATTCCTCATTTTATCTTCCAGTAGATTCTTCATTCCTTTTTCTAAGCAGTGTTCGTCCACTCTGATACCAATCGTTTTGAATATTTTAAGTCACCCATACACTAGCTACGAAAGTGAGTATGAAGTTTTATGAATGTTAACATTTTAGAGAGAAGATGAAGTAGACATAGAAGGACAACAAACTTCTGTGATTTTTCACTGATTAGTAAGTTTGTTACAACAACTAATAAATAGTACAAGATAATTCTAAAGAACGACATATGTCTCTCCTATCGCATGATTGTTATAACCATTGATGATGCAACACATATCATTGTTATTTACCGTTATAAAGTCTTCCACGTCGCTTTCAACTTCCTTCTTTGTACCTGTTGCGTATTCCGATTATTGTTCGTAATAGATCAACTAAAGTGCTAAGAAGTACATAAATGTAAAACAAAGCAAGGTGTGGTATGATATATATCCTTTTCCAATATCATCTTTCACCAAAAGAAAAGAACAGTAAACTCTCATTGGTTCAATACATCTTTTAAATAAGGATAAACATTATAAGACATCATACTGTTAGAAACTAACCGTCATCGAATCATGAGCATAGTAGAAAACAAAATTTTTACAGTTTCTGATCGAATCTCAATAATTACATAACTTGAATAAAACACGAATTGTAAAGTAGGAAATCATACATGATTTTTGTTTCCTGTTGAAATCTTTTGACAAATTTTTATCGTGTCAATCACAAGTTGTTCAATCGTCCAGTCTCTAACGGTATCTACACAGTAACTTCTCAACACCTTTTGAGAGAAAGAAAATAAGAGTGTTAGCACCTTTATCTTTTCTTCCTATTAAAAGAAAAACGATTAGGATTTTTGTCTTTTTATTAAAATTAAAATCTCATTCTAATTATAATTGAATTAATTTTAATAAAATCAAATATCTCATATTTCATCCCTAAAGTTTCTCAAACTTTATAATTAGGTCCAACTTAATTATCATGTTGTTTGTCAAAACTTGTTTTCATTCCATGTTATGATCCTTAATTATCATAATTAAGTATCGTGTACACTTTTCATTTGTTATAATTTTTGGCATCCTTGGTATAATCATACTAATATTTACATTCTTTCAATTTAATTATCATTTTGTTTGTCAAAACTTATTTTCACTCCACTTTAATATCAAGTTCTAATTAAATATTATTATTTCAGTACATGTAAACAAATTATGAAAACTGCTCTGAAGTCTCATCCATTAGATCTGGTTAATAAAACTATTATATATTTACAGGAATAAACTATACTCAAATTCAGACAGAATTCAAGGGATTTTTAATCATCCAACCGAAGACATTTGAACAAGTCCTTGATTGAGTTGTTAGGATCAGTTGGTCAACTTAATTCTTTGAGTTCATGTATCAACTAATTTACGATTGTCTGCTGTTGCAACTGGCTTAGTATAGTATTACGAAACATGTTTTTAAGTTTAAACTATACGTAACCGAAATGGAAATCATTAGCAACAACTCCTCTTAACCAAATTTCATGAAAGGAAGTTTATAAAAGTACAAGCTTTTTGGTATGCCATTCTGAACGGAAAGCTAATCGACTGACTCCTCTTGGTTCTGTGCATATATACATGTATATAAAAGCCTAAAATTTTGAGCCCGTCTCATCTCTCTAGCCTCATCACATCACAGGCTTTTTATCCTCTATTAATTTTTGGACCAAAATGTCAACTGAAATTCACATTCCTGCCGAGTCAAGTGCTGCTGATAAAGGGAAAGCACCTCTGATAGGAGGCCTTAAACATGAAAAGGCTACAGGATACAAAAAGGGGATTGCCATTTTCGACTTCCTTTTAAGGCTTGGAGGTTTAAGTGCTGCTCTAGCTGCTGCAGGTACTATGGGCACTAGTGATCAGACTCTTCCATTCTTCACTCAGTTCTTCCAATTCCAAGCTAGCTACGACGATCTTCCCACCTTTCAGTAAGTGACTGAACTAATTTTACTGTTCATGCAAGATGCTTTACTACTCCTCACGAGAACCTTAACCAACAGCTGGCTTAAATTTATCTACAGATTCTTTGTCATAGCAATGGCAATTGTGGGTGGATACTTAGTCCTTTCCCTTCCTTTCTCCGTTGTCACCATCATTCGCCCATTTGCTGTTGGACCACGTTTCCTTCTCCTTATTTTGGATACGGTAGTCTTCAAAATCATTCATTTAAACTAATTACCAATCAATGTTGAACTTTAACACCATTTGTTCTATATATATATAACTTACAGGTGGCACTAACTCTGAATACTGCAGCCTCAGCTGCTGCTGCGGCTATAGTCTACTTAGCTCACAATGGCAACTCAAGTGCAAACTGGTTAGCTATCTGCCAACAATTCGGCGACTTTTGCCAGAAAGCCAGCGGCGCAGTTGTGGCATCCTTTGTTTCAGTTGTTGTCTTGGTGTTTTTGGTTGTGACGTCTGGTCTGGCTATTCGAAAACGTTAAAAATTTGAAACGCTGATCATGTCTCTGACCTTCGTTACGTTGTTTGTTTCTATATCTTCGTATTGTAATTCCCTGCTTTCCTCTTGTAACTTACAAGAGCAGATCATTTATTTTGTGTCCACTAAAGTGGAAATTGTCGCATTGTTGGACGAGAAGTTGAAATGATCACAAACGTCTTCCGCTTTTATTATACAATCAAGTATACATGGTGTAGCAGCCATATTCGTGTCCAAGTTGAACTTGCCACAGTAGATTCTTGATATAGCAGTAAGCAAGTCACGTTTTAAATAAAAATAAATAAATTTAAAAATTTTGGAGACACCTTTATGTATAAAACCATCTCGCTTGAATTTGTTCCAATATCAAGCGGCTTTTCCTTCCAAGTTTCACTTTTGACCGTGGTACTTTTTTTCTTTTCATATATTTCCAGAAAATATAATTTCCATGTTTAATCAATTAACACTAAGCCCCTTAAGCCTCCCCTTGTTATTTCGTTGTGAGAACGCCTTATCGAAGAAGCAGCTTACTTCGCACTCCTGCACCAAATGAATTAACAAAAACAACGGTCCCACAATACCAGTTGATCAACAAAAGTAAACAATTGGAAGCTGTTTTCGTCATGCCACTTAAGTAGCTCTCAGTGTTGTTCTGTTTATTTCTCAATCTTGATAGCGTAGGCTTAAAATTAGACAGGAAAATCTCGGTGAACTTTCTAGGGTTTAGGGTTTCTGAATTGGAATATCCAATGTCTCACACGGCTAAACCGATGCCCAATCTCGACCAACGGGGCACTAAGATGCTCAATCTCACAGTGCTTCAGAGAATCGATCCCTTCGTCGAGGAGATTCTCATCACCGCCGCTCATGTCACTTTCTACGAGTTTAACATCGAGAGCAATCAGTGGGTATGTTGCTTTTTGAGTGTTTGGATTGTGACCGTGTAATGTAATGTGGCTAGGTGAAACAAAGTTTAAGAGCTTTTTGGAGTTAAGGTGGTACTTAGAAGAGCTAAGCAATTTGTAATCCTTTTGTTTCATCATAACCCATTTATGTCAATCTTTGGCGTTCTTTTCCTTAATTTATTTTAATGACTTCTTAATATTGTAGAGTAGAAAGGATGTGGAAGGATCTCTCTTTGTGGTTAAGAGGTACTTCTGTGTTGGTTTTCGTGTGTTTCTTTGAACTTTTACCAAAAACTATTAAGGGTTTGGTTACGTTTGTTATGTTGAAGTTCCACTAACTAATTCATTTTTCTTTTTTTTGTGGTTGTTGAAGGAATACACAACCCCGATTTCAGTTTATTGTGATGAATAGGCGGAATACAGGTTTGGATTTTTTGAATATCAGTTACCTTGTCGTGGAGCCCACGCATTTTTTCAGAATATTAATATCTATATCATTTATTGTTGGCCTTTCTTATACAAGGTTTATGAAGCATTCTTGTATAGGTCAGAGTCCCTGTCCATTTAATTCTTCTTCTCTTCTAGAGTGAATGTAAATTTGACTATAGGTGGGCAGCTGTTAAGGTTTTAGTGGACAAAAGAAAGACTGCCATCAATTATTTGCAAAAAATTCAAAATTTCGGTCATTGAAATGAATGTTTTCTACTTCTTGGTGTTAACTACAAATTTCTTCAATCATTCATGTCACAACAGAAAATCTAGTAGAGAATCTACTGGGAGATTTTGAATATGAAGTTCAAGTTCCATATCTGTTGTATCGGAATGCGGCCCAAGAAGTTAATGGCATTTGGTTTTATAATACACGTGAATGTGAGGAAGTTGCCAACCTCTTTAGCCGGTATTTATCTACTCCTTGAACATATTTAGGTGGAATTGGATGTCTATTCATACTTTAAAATATGTAAACTCCGACTGCATGCCATATGGATACTGCTAGTATGATAATTGAGTAGAGTAGATTTTGGTCATGAAGGTTGTAAGTTGCATTGTGTCTACAAATAAAGAGAAAAATTGGACACTAATATGATAGAGCTAAGAATGCACACCTGGCATAGTGGGTATTAAAACCTAGGAGAGGTTTTTTAAGCTAATAGTGAATGGCATAATTGATAAAAGGAACTCCCTATGAACAATATAAAAGAAGAAAATTGTGTTTTCTGGTACATTGCATAAAGTTCACTCTGAAATCATTAAAGATGCTCTGTATGATGAATATGTTCATAGTCAAAAACTAAAAAATGTAAAGTGTCACTCTCTTCTGTGAAGATCAATTTCATCTTACGATTTTATCGAATCTAGCTGTATTTTATAATATACGACCTTGTTAGAGGGACAGAACGGTAGAGGAAATTGGATCTATTATGAGCATATGTGTGTCTGCATGTGAAGTTGGAGATTTTTTAGTATCTGCAATATGGCACGGATACTTGATGGGTGAATTAATGTCTTCTTATTTACAGGATTCTTAATGCATACTCAAAGATTCCCCCCAAGGCAAAGGTATCATCCAGCAAGAGGTAATTTAATGACATGATACCTAACTAATGTGATGTCAGTTGGAAGGTAATTCCTTTCTACATATAAAATGCAAACTTGTTTCACATGCAACCTCAGAAGCTGTTTATTACCTCCAGATCACGTCATTCTATGGACTTTCTTTAAACTACATATTTATTAACTTGTTTTCTGCCTTGAAATGTATTTATCACTGAAAGAAGCTCAACTCATTGGTTATCATAATGGAATCAGAGGCAAGTTGCCAAAAATTGAGATGCATAAGTGGTTTAAAGAATTGGGAAATGATAGTGTTATTTTTATTTCAGTAATATGCTCAATGATGGCTTGCTTGTTTCTCTGGAGTTGACGATTATTAAACCAACTGCATAATCCGACTTGCTGAAGATTTATCTTAATTGATGCTCAAAGTTTTTCTTAGTGCAATGTTAAAATGTTCAATGTTACCGTCTCTACTTCTATAATGTATTTTCTTAAATTGTGAACTGCTGTAGTGAGTTTGAAGAGCTTGAGGCTGTCCCAAGCATATCTGTCATTGAAGGTCCCTTGGAGCCATCACCAACGGCTTCTGCAGCCACTGATGGTAATGAGGATTCTTCATTTGAGAACTTCTTTAATGTAAGTACTCTTGACCTCTTATTCTTGTAATTAAACTGACACTGATGTAAGTTCTGGCTGATGTGGAGGATAAGATGGGATACTTGTCAATTTACAGCAATTAGTATTCATTGTTGATGTGGGAAACTGTTATCTTGTATCGTAGATTATAATGAAATATCCTTACCCAAGTGATGTATCTAAACAAAAGGCTGTCAATCTGTAATTAATCTAATATAAGCAGTTTGTATAGTTCTATAACCAATAGAAAGGAAAGATAGAATGTGATGAAATGAGGTTAAGAAGAACTCAAGATTTTCGGGTCTATTATCAGCATCCATGTGTTTCTTGTCATATCCCATTATGGACGAGCAATTGGAAAACTATAGTTGCAAGCATTTCCGTGCAGCAAGGCTGTCTACCAATTCATGGTGTGAGAATTTGTAGATGTTCCAAATACATTCACGAAGTAATCGATGTGAGCATAGATGGTGGTTAATGACATTTTTATTTGGTTTCATTCTGTGCATATTTGGCCTTTTATGTTCCTAAAAGTGTGTTCTTGGCTGAATTCATCAATATATTGATGCAGATGGCTTTGAATGTTGGAAGTAGTGCACCTAATGTAGCAATTTCAAGACAGCCCTCTGTTCCATTGTCCTCCCACATTCCAGCTGTTGCTTCCACTGCTCCTTCAGCACAAGCAACAGCACTTTCTTTGTCACTAAATGCTACAATGGCCATGCACAATAGTCATGATCCAGTAACTGCTGGCAATCGGATAACTAATCTTGTGAAACCCTCTACATTTTTTGCACCCCCGTCTTCATCTCCGTCACTGGTACCACTTGTCTCTTCAACTCTACGTCCTGTTCCTGCTCCTGCTTCTGCTCCTGCTCTTCATCCTCTTTTAAGTCTGCAACGTCCATATGGCACCCCAATGCTTCAACCCTTTCCACCTCCCAACCCACCACCTTCTCTGACTCCTACCACTACTTCTCAACCATTGATTACCAGAGAAAAAGTCCGTGATGCACTTTTAATGCTTGTACAGGTAAGTTGTTCTATTGTTTCTGGAGATGCTATGGTGTTAAATGCCTGAAGTGTGAACCTTTCCTTATCTTATGCATTGATCTTTTGTGGTATCTTTACGATTGACAGTATGCTATGTGTTGGATAGTTGCACTTTTGCTAGGTACATATTCTAATGTTAGGAAATATTATCTTCATTTTTTTATGTAGTTGCCAGATCTTATGTATCCTAACATGAAATCTTACGTTGAAGAAGATATAGAACTTGTCATCAATGCGTTACATGTTACTAACCTCATATGGGGATTAATATGTTCCGAAGTATGATGCACAATCTAGAAAATTTCTCACGGATGCCTAATCGAGATAGTTGTGGTCCTTTGGACCGTTCTCGTCTAAAATTGAGATTTGTACGTTTTCGAAATTGTAATTTAGACACGCAACTTAACTATGCTTATTTCATTCCCCACAACGGATTCGTCATGCATGTTTGTTTTAAATATCTTCTTAATGACCCATATGCTTCTTTACAAATATCTTTGCACTTAAAAATGCCCTTGCTTCCCTTACCTAATGGTACAGGTGTAGTTGCATGAATTTTTACGTTATCGTCTGTAGTTCTGCTCCTAGTGCAAATTTGCTTTGTTGCCTAGGTGCTAGGCGCTGTGATCCTTATGCAATTGCTTGGTGTTGATTAGTAATTACCGATGCCGTTTGTACTGACATTGTCATGTCACTCACTGTTCTGATAGGATGACCAATTCGTTGACATGTTGCATCAAGCGCTGCTGAGGTTGCATCATTCATGAGATACTGAAGAGGAATAGTGTTTGCTGGTGTAATGTGGTACAAATTGCTTGTAATATCAGTTCTTTGTACAGTATATGCTCCTTTAAAATGACAGAATCATAAAATATATATTTTGGGAGCTTGTTAATTTGTTAATGAAGATACTAGCCAAATTTTTACTTTAATAATAATACATATAAAGGTTTTTAAGATATGATATTCTATCCAATCTGGGTATCATATTCTCTAATAAGAATATTTTGAATTTTATCGTACAAAGATATAATACCATTGCAAGTTACTTTTGGATGGCTAAAACTTAATTACTTTATACATGGTACTTATGTTGGATAGTTAATTTTAAAGTGTTTTAATTTTTTGAATTGAAAGATTAATAATTTTTAGATAGTATTTAGTAGATATGTGTTATTTTTCAACTGAATTGTAAAAGGCTTTAAAAGTTGAAAATTTTAGAAGTGTAAATAATGAATTGAGAAAAATCTTAAAGGTTATATAATTTTGCATATGTTCTCTTAAATATAATATTATTTAATTACTATTTAACTCTGATTAATAAGATCCTTGGCAAAAATATTTCATTGCTCTGCACGGATATATATGTATATCAAAATTCAAATTATTATGGTTATTGGGCAGGAATTAATTTAACTCATCTTCATTAGGAGTGTAATTATCATCGTTAAGGTTTTGAGCATCCTGAAAGATTTGAGTCAAAAGGTTGAGAAGGTCCTGCAAGGTCTGAGACTGATTCTTCTGTGTCATAATGAGGGTTATTGGGACCTGGTATGTTAACATCTGGTGCTTCTTATTCACTAGGAATAAATTTACCTGGATAAGATCTAATAGATGAGGAAATGATCGGTGTATTAGGAAAATGATTTATCCCTTTGAGAAAATATCTAAAAGATTGGAGCACATCTTGATATCGTGGCCAATATAATGAAGTATGATAAAAATGGACGTGGTCTTTAGTGTAAAGGGCACCAATATATATTTCACGATATGGACGATGAAGGATGAAGAAACAATGAGTAGATTGTCATCCAGTAGAAGCTTTCCATTGACGATGTTGTGAAATAGCCATGTAACGTTGTTGCTTCCATTGATCTAGTGGTTGGAACCATTCAAGAAATGTCCATAACAAAGACCATTTATTGTTTATGTCACAGAGATGTTGGTAGAGCTGAAAAGGGGATAAGGTGATGACACAAGCATAAAGGTCAGAAAATGCCCAAAAATACTATAATGTGTTTTTAGAAAGGGGGTCATGAAGAAAAGTCACATTAAGGTAAGGTGCTTTTAGGTTGAACGTTGTGGGACTACCAAGAGAGTTAGTCTCATTGAGAAAATGATGCAGATAATAAAACAAACTCATACGAGCAAGTGAGGCAACTTCGGAAATATTAGTAGGTGTACTAGAAATGTGATGGCGTGTCAAACCAGCAAAAATAAATTCCTACTCTAGAACACTTAAACAAGCAAAGCAGTGAATAGGGTCGAACCACAAAGACCAATGTAGCAATTGTTTATTTGTGAGGAAATAATAAAAATAAAAACAATTGATTTAGGAATAATTAATTTTAAAACACGAAATCACGCATAAGGCAATTAAAAATAAAGACTGAAAATAATATAAAGAAAGACCTAACCAAGGTACTCCTCCGTTCGATACTGTAACCCAATCATAGACTCAAAAATATAAATTCAGTTCATTCTTATAGACAAAGTTATAGCAGACAATGAACAACACATATCGACCAATCCATTCGTAATTATTTGATAACCCCGAGTAAAGCTCCGCAGATTATTACCCTAACTAATTAAACTATTCCTGAGTAAAGCTCCACAGAATGTAATCTATGGCAGCAGTAGACATTAATGGACCTTTGTCTTAGCCAACAGAATCGGAAAAGCCGCAATCTATTTCGAATAAATTATTTAATCTCACTAATTTCTTAATTGAAATTAATTCACCACTTCGATAGACATAAATCATGGATTCACTAATCTATTTGATAATTTATCACCAAATCAATCAATTAATAGGCCTCATTAATCAACAAATACGGCAATAATAAATCGATTAAAGTGCGGAGATCAAACAAGCATAAAAGATAAACAAAAGTAATTAAATTAAAGGAGTCTCACGGATCACATTAATCGAACGTTGGATACCTAGTCAAGATAAAAAGGTTAGCCACGCATAACAATATTAAAAGACAATGTTGTTAGAGGAGAGTCGTTGTCTTTTTCCCACCCACAAAAGTTGCAGCCGCTATTCTTCTTTTTTTCAGCTGATCGTCGTCTCTCTTTCTAAAAGTAACTCCCTTCATAATCTAGGTTTTCTTTCTTTTCAATAAACAAAATGGGCCCCAATCAAAACATGAAAATAAAGCTCCAATGGGCTACAAAAAAACTTGACTTTGTCCAGCATAAGGGGTTGTGTCATTCGGGCCCAAATCCCAAGGTAATTAATTAGAGATTCGCAGGTAGCAATCTGCCAGCGTCGAGGCACCTTCAACATGGTCATGTTGAAATTCTGTCTAGTTTCAGATTAGCCAAATTTACTCCAAATCGCATCACTTTGGTACTTCATCACCTAGAACATACATAGACACGAATTACCATAAAAACATAAGTAAAACCTCACATAAACCTATCAAAAGAACATAAAACACACACAAATAACATGCACAAAATGCAAGTTATCAAAACTC
>JAOQMS010000005.1:40597431-40619337 GCA_027563885.1 Erythroxylum longipes | reverse complement strand
TGTTGATGAATGATTATGTAAATGTTGTGTTTGGTTAATAATCAAAAACTAGATTATGAATTGTTGTTAATGATATTAGATTGGAATTGTGTTGAAAATGAAGTAGAAGAGATGGGTTATATGTGAAAGGTGGGAAGTAAGAAGATGTAAAATGTCCCAAAACACGTTCTCGGAATGGATTTCTGGATATTCAACATGAAACATGTTCTAAGAGTTGGTTTCTGGAAAATTTTGCCACGACGAACTTTCCAGCACAGAACATGCTTTGGTATTTTGGTCATAACTTTTGGTGTAGTTATCCAAATGGACTTATTTTTAATTTTTTGTAAATTAGAGACATAGGGATACAACTTTCATGATGAAATGAAGTTCTAATTCAGTATATAAGGATTTTAAAATTTGGATGGAAGTTGAGTATAGAATGTTGTTTTAGTATAAGAATAGCCTGAAAATGTTTGGGGTATAAATTTTAGAATACTGAACCAAATTGAATGATTTTGGTGTCACTGGAAACTTAAGACAATGGGTAATATTTATATAGAAGAAAGTGTTATCAAATTTTGTCATTTACTTGATCAAAATGATCATGGAAAAATTGACCCGAAGGTTTGGATTTATGGAAGGGTTTTGGTTCATGAAACTTAGGAAATGCACGGGTTTAAGTACTCTAAAATCATTTCAGTGAATGTATTTCTTAGGGTTCTCAAATTAGAATTCCTATTCAAAATTGGGATTTTGTTATTGTTAAAGGAAATCAAGAAGGTGATCAAGTGAGGCAAGAGAGGTAGGAGGAGCAAGACCAAAGACATCCCTACGCAAGTTTATAAGCAAGGAATTCAAGATGGGTACATGTTTATAATAGAGTAAATAAGCTGTTTTCTTTGAATCAAGAAAGCTATATGGTTTCAATTGCATCATAGATGTTGCATTTATTTGCTCTTGGTTGGATTGTGAAATTGTTATATGATTGCTACATGAATTGTGTTGATGATTTATGAAAAGATTTTAAAAATTATTCTTTTTGAAAAGATGCAAGTTTATGAAATCCGGTTTTTGAAATGTTCTTTTTTCGAAATATCTCATATGCATAAAAAACAAGTTTCCAACAAGGTGCCATTTGGGCAAACTGTTTTCAATTCATGAATTACATGTTATGTGGGTTTGGCGTAATCAATTCAAGAATGTCACGTGCACGTTGACCAAGAAAAGGCTTCTCCCGCCTGCCTGCTAGTGGCACGGAGCTCCTTCATGGACTCCCTCATGTTTATGTCTACGTAAGACCACTATATGGAATTATGATAGTACGTCAAGTTTTACGACTACACAGGACCATTAAGTGGAAATGTGTAGTTCGTCATGTTCATGGATTTACCCAAACCATTTTGATTTGCTTATGTGTTTTTGAAATGTTAGCAAGTTTGATGCACACATGATTTATAATTGCTCATGAATCATTTGATAAAGTGAGAATTTTGATAAATAAGTATTTGGTGATTTTTTTCATGCAAATTACTAAAGTTTCTAAAATGTATAATGGCAATGAGTTTTGAAAATGGCTTTTGCTTGTTTCTTGATTATAAACCTGTTATCCACGAGCTTTAAGCTCACCCCCTTCCAATTCCATCCCATCTTTAGGTGAGGAGCAAGAGATCGAGTAGTTAAGAGTCAAGGCATCACTCCAGATTGCATGTTTTGTTTTGTTAGTTTTTGAAGTTAAATATGTAAAACAATGCTTTAGTCGCATTTTGAGCGATTCTAGTTTTTATAAACTTTGTATTTTGGATTATGTTGTAAGGGGGATCGAAATGTCCACTAAACCGTTGTAAAACTCCTATTTTTGATATTAATGAAGTATATGTTGGTTTTGTATATGATTCTCCTTATGTTTTTACAAAGTATTGGATTTTGGAAATGAGATGAAGATTTTGAGAGTTTGTTTGTAGTTAGGTTCTTACCAATTTTTGTTTTTGGGTTGTACAAATGAATGTGGTTGAAAGATTTTAAGTTTGCATGTAGTAATATAGGGCATCTTGGGTTGAGGGTTCAGTCTACAGGAGTTTTCGCCGCGGCGAAGCCAAGAGTTCGCCGCGGCATAATTCACCCGAAAGGTCAGTGAGGTTTACTCTCATATGGTCGTCGTGGCGTAAATAAAATTTTGGGTTTGCCGCAGCGAAGTCCAATATGTCCGCCGTGGCTTAAAATTCTCGAATGGTTCAGGGGATTTTCCCGCATAAGTTCGCCACGGCAAAGATACTTGACGCCACGGCGAAGCCCGCCTTTGCTTCCGAAGGAGTTTTCTTTTAAATTTCCAAATTTTAAGTCCTCCTCTACACTCAAGCTTCATGGTCCCATATCCGATGTTGGGCTCCAAAAACGGGGTCCAACATCGGAAGCATTCGATTGTTTCATAAAATACATGAACTTGGTTGAGAATCAATTAGATAAGAAAATAAAAGCATAACGAACTGATCGTAGACAAAAATACTTGTCAACAAGTTCAAGGCTTTATGTGATGAGAAAGGAATGGAAAGGCAGTTAACAATTCCTAGAAGCCCACAACAAAATAGCATCACTAAAAGATGAAATAGGACATTATTAGAAATGGTTAAGTCCATGATGGCATAAGCAAATTTGCCAATCACCTTTTGGGGTGATGCATTGCTAACAATCACCTATGTAGTTAATCATGTGCCCGTGAAATCAGTTATTAGCACACCATATGAGTTGTGGACTGGTAGGAGACCTAACTTGTCAAGTCTCAGACCTTGGGGGTGTACAACCTATGTTCATGATCTCTCTCATAAACATGAAAAATTAGGCCCAAGAGGGAGAAATTATTTTTATTAGATACTCAGAACACTCAAAAGGATACGTGTTCATTGGTGAATAAGGTAATGAACATG
Source organism: Erythroxylum longipes (assembly GCA_027563885.1). Lineage (NCBI taxonomy): Eukaryota > Viridiplantae > Streptophyta > Magnoliopsida > Malpighiales > Erythroxylaceae > Erythroxylum > Erythroxylum longipes. The sequence continues at coordinate 40,616,434 of JAOQMS010000005.1, read as the reverse complement.
TAACTGAATTTGAATCGCGAGATGTAACATTCTTAGAAAATGATTTTCCCAAATAAGGCGAAATAGGTAAAGACCTATTGTTATATGAGACTCTTGATTCTGTTATAAAGAATTAAGATGAGGAACTTGAACTAAGTGGGAGCAGTTCGACAGAAAGGTTCTTTATGATGACTGATCCGAGTGGGAGCAATCAGATCAATCATGAATTTGTTTATGTTGAACCTCGTTTAAGATGAAGTAATCGAGGAATAATTTCTCGAAGTCGTTTTGAGATTGAGAGAGAAATTACTATGATTGTCCTACAAGAGGAAGAATAGCCAAGGAATGTAAATGAGGCTCTTACTGGCCCTGCTAAAGAAGAATGGATGAAAGCAATGAAAGAAGAAATGAGTTCTTTAAGCTCCAATCAAGTAGTGGTTGACCTTCCTGAAGGGCGCAAAGCAATTGGGAACAAGTGGGTTCTCAAAATAAATCAAAAAGCTGATGGTAATATCGAAAGATACAAGGCACGCCTTGTAGCAAAAGGATATACACAACAGGAGGGAATTGATTATGAGGAAACTTTTTCACCTATTGTGAAGTTTTCTTCAATTCATCTTATTCTGGCTATAGTAGCCAGTATGGATCTTAAATGACATCAAATGGATGTAAAAACTGTTTTTCTCAATGGAGAATTAGAAGAAGAAATCTATATGGAATAACCTGAAGGTTTCATCAAAGCAGGTCAAGAAAATAAGGTATGTCGGTTATTAAAATAAATTTATGGCCTGAAGTAGTCTTCAAGACAATGGTACATTTGTTTTCATAATGTAATCATTTCGCATGATTTTCAAATGATCGATCAAGACCATTGTGTGTATGTTAAGAGATCTAAAGATAAATTCACGATTGTATCTTTATACGTGGATGATAAACTGATTGATTGTAATGACTGTGTGTTCCTTACACAAATCAAATATTGGTTATCATCTAAATTTGAAATGAAAGACATGGGTGAAGTGGCAACATTCTTAGAGTCAAGATTTCAAGAGATCATTCGAAGAGATTGTTATCGGTTTCACAAGCAATTTACATTCAAAGAATTCTTGAACGATTCCGTATGCAAGATTTCAAACCAATTGATAATCTTATTGCTAAAGGTGAAGGCCTTAGTAAAAGAAATTGCCCGTCAACGCCACAAGAACGAGAACAAATGAAGAATGTTCCCTATTCTAGTACAGTTGAAAGTCTTATGTATGCAATGATTTGTACAAGACCAGATATTTGTTACGCTATCGGAATGGTGAGTAGATATGAATCAAATCCAAGCCAAGCACATTAGAAAGTAGTAAAGAGAATATTGAGGTATCTAAAGGGAATTGTGGACTATTCATTATGTTATTAAGGTAATGATCTACATATACAAGGGTATACAAATTCAGAATGGGGAGGAGATTTAGATGAAAGAAATTCTACCTTAGGATATGTATTCTTACCAAATCATGGAGCAAAATCATGGAAAAGTAAGAAACAATCTTGCGTAGCATTATCCACAATGGGAGCTAAGTTTATGGCATTCTTAACTACAATATATGAGGCTATGTGGGTTCATCAATTCTTAGTGCATTTGGGAGTCACTAAAAGTGAAATTAATCCAGTAGCCATTAACTGTGATAGTCAAGTGTTAATGGTAAAACCTATCTACTTGTTTTACGCTCAAAAAAACCGCAAGTGAATGGGTCATGACTTGTAGTAAAAAGAGCAGATATCGATCCCACAGATATTGATGCCTAGACACTGCTTAATTTAGACACAACTTTGTTTAAAAAACTAAATTATGAAATGCAAATAATCTGGAAAATTAAATTAAAATTAAAAGACCAATGTAAACAATGGGCAATACCGCAATTGCAGAAAATATGAATTCAAGAGTCTAAATGCTAGAGATTACTTTTTTCTTTTTTTTCTCCCTCTTATTTTATTGATTGAATTGTGTCTCACCCTAGATTTCTAAATATACTGATTACCCTCTCTCAAGGTATAACTATTTGTCCCTAATCAAATTAACGGGAATCGATTGAACAATCGCTCAACCTACTCAATGACTTTACCGATTCAACTAGTTATTAAACTATCCTATGGATGATCAATTGACTAATTGAGACCTCTCTTCTAACTATTCAATTGACATGATGATTGCTAGTCTATAGGTCACCAACTCTTGTTGGACAATCCTACACGAATGTCATCTCACTCACTCTCTCTATTTGTTGCAAGACAACAATTAAGAACAACAATCATCAAAAACATTTCATTCAATTCAATAAAATATGAGTTTTGACAAAATAATTCAAAAGCAATCCCTAAAATGAAATTAGCCTAACATGGTCTCCATAACATCATCAACAATCAAATAAACCATTTTTACAAAGAATAGAGAATATTAAAATGAAAGAAAATTGAATAAAAAGACTCCTCTTTTTTGCCAAAATATGGAATTTCGGTGTTGATGTGCTATTTTGCCCAATCTTGATGATGATCCTTGTCTTCAATCCCTCCTCAATACTCCGAACATGTGTTCTCCATTTAAGGATGGTGTTTCTACAAGTGGGTGTCGTCTCTCCCGAAGATGGAGGCTTAATGATGTTTTTATAGCCCAAAAATCCTAGATTTAATGAAGCCTCGCAGATTGCCTCGGATTACAATTTCCACAGATTCCCAAGAGCATAGGAATTGCACACAGATGCACTCCTCATTTCTGCTACAATTTTCCATGTTCGTGGGAATTTGTATGATTTCCACGAAAGTGGTAATTTGTCCCAAATGAACTCTTCTTGTCTTCTCTTCTTTAATCTTTTATTCAACCTCCAAGTTGCTCCCTCTTCCTTCCTACACAAAAAAAATCAATTCTTACCATCAATTAGCATCAAACACACAAGAACAACAATGGAAATCAAACTTAATGAAAACATACAAAATGAATCCTAAACTAGAAATATAAACAGCAATTATGCTAGAAAACACATGCCAAATACCTATAGAAACATATCCTAATGCATATCCATCATTAATTTGCAATCGTTTATACTAAAGACCCCAAATCTCATTGTAAGATAAAGCACATAGATACCAAACATAATTATGTGAAAGATATAGTTGCACGAAGAGAAGTGAACATGAAATATATATCTACATGAGATATGATGGTAGATCCAATGACAAAGCCAATTTCCAGAGATGTATTCATTGGGCATGTAAAGTCACCAGGTCTACATAGATGTTGACATGTACTGATAAACATTTCTCTGTATATGTTCACTCATTATAATGTCATATTTTGGATATAATGTATGATGAATATTATACATTATGTATCATTTGATCCATGAATATATGTGTTTTGCTTAAATATATTTTGCTATGAATCACAAGTATATGAGATAGATTAGAAATCGGCCCTCTCACATGGGAAATCACCTCTGGTGTTTATGCTCGCTAGAGATGAGACATGTTTAAAGTTTATTATCTAGGTGATAATTGAGAGCGAGAAACTTAAACCATAAATGCAATAAGAAAATTGGTTCAAAGTGATTTAATGATCACTATATTTGTCTTACGTTGCCATATGTGAGTTCTGAACAGGTTTTGAGTAGATAAGTAAACTCAAGTTAAACATTAAGTATGTTTGAACTATCATCTGTATGGTATTTCTTGAATAAAAGATATTCAAGTTAAACAAAGTGGGTAAATACCATAGCACATGACTCGTACCATGTGTGCAAAACTGACCACAAAAAGGATTAATGTAAGTATCCAGATCTTATCTTACATTGTGTGAGACCCTTGAGGTTGAGAAGAACCTCATCATTTACCCTTATGACTCTTGTCTCATTCTTGAGAATTGAATTTAAGGTTTGCTACTTTAGGTTATTGCTAAAAGATCATGCAGGATGAGATCCTATTGAATAATTATAGGAAAGCAAATTAAATTTAATTCAAAAGAGAATTGAGAACAAAGGAAGGCCATTTATTTAGATCATTGACTCCCATGAAAAGTATTCATAAATGGCCATCGTCTCTTTAGTAGAGAACTTGAATACAGTCATGACATAAGAAACTAAATGAGATCAAAGGAAAGTGCAAATGAGAGATATGACCTAGGGTATATCATACAATGTTTACTCAAGGACACATAAGTTCTAGGATCAATTTGTTAATCGAGATATCATATACTCCTAACAGATATATGGCAATGTGCTCTTGTCGTATGCTGGTCACACCGGTTATTGAACAAGTATGAGCACTGCAAAGTTTTTTAATTAGATTAAAACCTATCATGTGTGAGTGGGAGATAATGAATCACATACACCCATAAGGGGTATTATGGTCATTATTCTTTAAATAACTACCAAAAGTAGTTAAGGTTTTGAATTTAAAACCAAAGAATGAAAAGATAAGAATAAGAAGAAAAAGAAGTTCTGTAGTAAAGTTTTTTTTATCTGGTGGAACTACAATAATAATCCAAGTACGTGATTTTTGTTTTCATATGCATATGCAAAGATCCTGTTTAATAACATGATCTATGTGACTATGTTCTATCTTAATTATTCTTACAGAGGAGGAGTGTATACTGACTATATATTTGGAAATACTAAAGAAGATGAGCCATATACAATGTTAAACTATGCAGATTGCATATCAGCTTCCATATATTGCACAATTCCTTGCATCTTCTTGAGTTCTTTAGTTTTGACGTCGAAGTCAGGTGTAAAATATTGCGTAGCAATGTAATGTTGAAGATCAACATTAAGTTGCTTGATCTGAGTTTTGTATGAGTGGTACAGTAATTGGATCTGTTTAGAGACGGCGTCGACTTTATGTTGAGTAGCATGAGTCTGTTGACTGATTCCATCTAGCTTGGAATCAATTATTTGAAGGACTTTGTTCTGTGCTATTGCATTTGAAGACTGCCAGTTACGAACTTCATCAGAAGGGTTTCAGACCAATGTTCCTTGTGAAGTGATTCATGTGGCTCGATTATAAAGGCTAGAGATAATCCTAGTTATTTCATCTGTACTCCTGTGTAGAGAAGGAAACTCTTCTTCATATGGCTTAACCATCATACAAGGTATAAAAGGAGGAGTAATGACAAGAATTGTTGGCTTAGGCTGACAGGTAGAAGATTTCAGCATCTCACGAAAAGATCTAGGTCTGGATCTTTCTATGGGTAGACCACTAGATTTGCTGGAATTATCTGGATCTGAATCATCCTTGTGTGGATGATACTATTGAGAAGGCATACAACGAGTTTTAGACTTTTTCTTCCTCCTACATCGTCTGGCATATCGCTCATCATCATTATCTTCCGTATGAGAAAATATGGGATGGATCAAAAATATAGCATCGGATGTAGAAGGTCAAGATGGATCTTCGTTGGGCTTTGCATAGATGGATTTCACCGTTCCATCTTTTAATGTCTTTATAATCAAAGGAGTGGTTGGTTATATGAAAGAGTGTCGATGAGGCGCATGAAACACCTTCTGGTAATTAGTGATCCATTTAGTAGGTATCAACTTTTCAAGCTCCACAACTGTTAATTGCTTTGGGATCTGGATGATAGCAGTCTGATCCTTGGAATAATCAACAACCATATGAAGAGCATCCGAAGTAAATTTTGGAAAGTTGAGGTCCAAAGCATGATTCTGTAGACAATAGAATATCCGGTGATGTAAGGTAGCCATTATGACTGTAAGATCTTGATCTGTTGCAGTGATTTGAATCTAAACTTGTAATCGTTCAGACAAAGTGAGATCATCCAACCTGATGTTGAAATCAAGTGCTATTGTCAGAATGACACTTCCATTGTTGAGAGTAGTCAGCAAATTACCAATCAAAGCATTTTGGTACGTTGTGTAGGCAGTGTCTAAAAGAGATATCCTAGTTATAGCAGTTATTCTCTTTCTTCCATGAAGTGTGCAAATAAGGCGTATAGCTCCTACATCTAAATGTGTATGGTTGTGTTCTCTTCATAGAGAGATCAGTTCATTTGGTATCTCAAGTCTTACGTATTGTTATATTGTAGTAGATTTAAGACTACACTGTTCCAATCTGGAACTCTAGATTATTTCTTTGACTTTTAGTCTAGATGTAGACAAAATAGTACATACACTTCTTGTCAAAGAGCGATTACGAGAATAGATACTGTAAGAACTCAACAAAAGTAAAAAAGACTCACAAATACGATTTTTTACAAGAACATGGGTAATTTCAACTAGATTTTTTATATGATTAGACAAAACAAACTTAACACTAGAAGGTAGAGTAGATATAAACAAAGTTGAAGATAAATTAACAGGTCACAACTATTTAGTCTCTCCTTACTCACTCTTCTCGAGAGAAAATGTAAAAAAGCAGTTATTTACTAAACGTTTAAAAGATCTTCAACTAAATACTTTACATCCTTTTCCAATAGACCATATCACCGTAAAGAGCCAACGAAGTCGAACCGCTAAACCATACAGAGCCTCAAAGTTTCCGATATAAGGAAATATCGGAAGTGAAGCCCTCAGGTGTCAGGTGTTAGGTCTCCGGTTCTTATTTGGAGCCACAAAATAGTTGCGTAAAGCAAATTATAACATACTGCAATATTGCTTTTCCCTTTCTCTTTCTCTCTCACACGTTAATGGCGGCGTTTAGAAGAATAGCCGGCAAGAGCTGTAGTATCATACCAAGAAGCTCTGTCCTTTATCCTCCAGCCCGCGCCATTGCCACTAAGCTCTTCGTTGGAGGTATCTCTTCCTCTTACTTTCCATCTTCATTCTTCGCTTTCTTTTTTCTTTTACTATTCAATTCGCATTTATTATTACTTTTGTTATCAGTTTGTTCTGTCCATTTCCTGCTGACGCTGTAGAGAAGCTAAGAAATGTTCACCAAGAGCAATAGCTTAATGCCCATCTTGGTGTTTAACCGACTTGTCTGTTGCTTGATCATTTGTTTACAAGCTCTGGAAAGTGTTTGTTGAAATGACTAATCCAAAGCTCCCTTATTAACTTCTGTACCTCTCGCTGTATACTTGATTGTTTGACACTGTGCTTGCTGGTGGGTAATTGTTACTTCCCAACTTCTTGCCCTTTCATTCTGTTCACAAGTTTGCTCCAGATATGTCATTTTTCAAATAAAATGATAAGATTTAGTCTTAAAGTTACATTTTGCAGTTATTGGTCCATTTTGATCATAGTTTTCTGATCTTGAAAATGAGACGCATTTTTAGAACTATGACGTGATGTACCAACGTATCAACTTTCCACCATATTTTGGCCTTCCTCTTTATTCGTAAGTGGCTAAAATTTCTATCTGTTGCATGATCAAGACTGTTGGAGTAGTTTAATGGAAATTTTATGATCTGTCTTACGAAGTTCCTAATTGCAGAAAAATGTTTTCTTACATTGTAGCGTAAACTGCAAAGATAGTCCAAGTATAATCAGATACCCAACTAAACCTAGCAATCTTCAAGTGTACAGTTCGTATCCACTGTGCTTGTGCATTGGTTGATCATGCATTTGTTAGAATGGAAAGCAACTTAATACTCTTTTTACTATTTCTGGATAGATTCTAGTGTGATTGTTGTGAAAAAGAAGGGCTGATGCTTACTTTTATAAAATGTGGTGTTCTCTTTTCAAAAAGTTGCACTACGTGGCAGATGTTAACCGCTGTAGAGGCAGTCTCTTGATGGTTAGCTTATGGTGATTACCTCTGAAATTTCTGCGCCAAAACCTTTGATATTACCATTCTGCTATCAACTTCTTTATGTAACTCAGTTGGCTTAGATATATGGCCCAATACCTGAAATACTATCCATTTGCTGTCTTTGCAGGGTTGTCATTTTACACCTCAGAGAACGGACTTAAAGAAGCATTTTCTCGGTACGGTCAAGTTGTTGAAGGTACTTTCACCTTTATATCCTCATCAAGCTTCGTAAGCCTTCTTCTCTAGATTTCCATATTTGATCAACTGTATGGTTTTATTTTCTCTTCATTTTCAGCTAAAATTGTTGCGGATAGAGTTTCTGACAGATCAAAAGGTTTTGGTTTCATAACTTTTGCATCTGAAGATGAAGCTGACAGAGCACTATCCGAAATGAATGGCAAAGTAATTGTCTTGCCCTTTCTTTTTTTCTCCTTTAATTTATTTGACTCAATAACTCAAGAATGAAAGAGCTGTCTTGCAGGAGCTGAATGGACGAGTTATCTTTGTGGATTATGCAAAGCCTAAAATGAGTTTTGATAGTGAAATTCCAATTGCTAGAGGACCTCCTGAGCCCGCATCCAGGACTGAATAATGAAGGTACATGATACTAACCAGAAGAACTATATGTAGGCGTTTGTATACTTAATGCTTTACTTTTTGCAAAGATTAAAAGTGATTTATGTAAAGCATAAAACTGACTACAGATATCTGCCTGGTTGGCAAACCTAGAAATCTTACTGGGTATTGACTTTATGGAAGTTTGATCGCTGGCAAGATTCTGAGTATTCTTACCGTTGATTTATGATGAAAATCTGAAATGTTCGTAATTGGTCAGAAGTTAAGCAGTTGAGCTAGATTTATTAAGAACGGGCTAGCCTGAAGGGTAGTCTTTTGCACAGTGGAATTGTAAAATGTGTGTTGTTTCTCCTAAAGAAAATCAGGAGCCAAGGCCCAATTGTAGACCTTCCTGTGTACTTTTCAGCACAGGGTATTCAACCATTTGTCATTCTTTATGTTAGCCCCACCAAATTGGAAAAGAACCTAGGTGATGTAACTTAGAAAGTCGCGCTACACATGCCAACGCCTCCACTCCACACTATAATGCCCTTTCTTCCAGATTTTTGGGGAGGACACCTAAGGACACTCTACAAAGTACAAACAATTAGGTTTAATGTCTTAGATGTTGAGAAATTGTAAGTAACTAGCATATGTTAATAGCCCATAAAGGTTCTTTGTTGTTCCCAATGGCTTGAGCTTCTTTGAATCTGTTTTTGTTTGCAATTGCCTATTTTACTATTTGCATTAGCATACTCGTTGATTGTCTCTCCTGAAACGGCCAGCTTTCTACGTGCATTAGCTGGAAAATTATGCGTACCAGAACCAGAACCGCCCATCAACATTGTAATGCTCTTAATTGTCCCTACTCCCTAGCCAATAACCAACATTCCCACAAAGGGAAAGCCCCTTCCTGAAAACCAGCCTTGTTAAGCTGTACCATTAATTAGACATTCCTATGACGAACAACCACCATATTTGTTCATTGGTCTCTGTTTTGCTCTCCTTACACTGATACATTAATAACTGGAATTTAATGTCACCACCAACAAATTTTTTTCTCGCACGTCAAGAGTACACGAAGTTGCAAATGAAGAGTCCAAGAGAAGCAAAGAGCAGGACCCCAAAGGCTACACACATCGCATCTAACCTCCCTTCGCTCCTCATCTGTCTCTCTTTCCTCTCTCTTTTCAGCTCCACAAACTCCTTGTACCTTCGCCTTGCTTCCTCTTCTCTAATTCTTTTTCTTCCCTTTTTACCCACCAACGCCTTCTGCAAAATCTCCAAGCTGTGCTTCCCGCTCAAAAACATCCTCTCCGTGTCCACCTGCAAGCTCACTTCCCTCACGTGCATTCCCCCTCCCCCCCACGTGACCATTATCTCACAGTTCGCAAACTCCGATGTCGATCCTCTCACCCCTCCGACAATTGCCGAGAATCGCGCGTGCACGTCACCGCTCAGCCAGTGCCTCTGCACCATCACGGGCTTGTGACTCGACAGGTTCACCGCTCGCTTTCCTGCGGGGTCTACCAAAATCCAGCTCAACGTCAGCTCCTCCGCCAGCTCCTGGCAGCACTTCTCTGTCTTCGGCTGAGGCACCGGCGTCGGACACGTGTCCTTTGGCTCAAGCATGTCAATTCTAAACGGCGCACATCGGAACCACTCCGACACGGTCTCGGTCTCCACAACCTTCGTGAAAATGAGCTTGTTGCGGTAGTGAATATCGACGGCGGAGATTATCTCTAACGGAGGGTCATGATCAGAGGACAGCATAGATGTCGTATAGGAGGTGTCGACCACAGGGAAGGAGTCGGCGAAGAAAGAGCGAGGCCCGTCGGGAAAAGCGGAGATGACGTGACGCAGACGCGGATCATGGGTGGAGGGCCACGTAGAGCGACAGAGGGTAGCCCACAGTTCTTGGTCGGAGGCTATTGAATTGAGCTCCGTCGAAGCGCACGCGGTGGAGGCAAGGGTAGGGCCGTCGAGGCGGGTTAGTATGTGTGTTCGGAGAATGTCCGGGTGAACGGTTGGGGAGAGTGGTAGTTGTGGCGGCGGAGGATGGTCCTGGGTTTGAGCCATGAATTAGGGAGTGTTTCACGTTTGTCCGATTGATAACTGATAATGAAGTCCGAATTGTTGGTTGACACCTGCAAGAGGGGTGAAATTTATATAGGGAGTCTCTTGACTGGATTCTTCTTAAATCACCTATTGTACTTAAATTACTATTAATTATTACTTATTTTTGAAAACCATATCCAAATCCAAAGAGGCAGGCCTTGGAACGAAAAAGATGAATCTGTGCAGGACATCTGGACCAGTCGTTCGGTTTGACTAGATTGTTTTGCATAGTTTGTTACCTTTGTTGTAATTACTTCTTAATAAATAAATTTCTATATTTATCTTGAAATATGATAAAAATAATATAAACTAACCTTCCTTATGATTTTACTTATTTTAGAAATTTTTATCATTTTATTATGTAAAAAGATTTATAAAGATAAATATTCAGGAATATGTAAGATTATTTCAATAAAATATGTATTTATTTTATGAATTATATTTAAAATAAAATAAAATTATAAAAAAGATTTGTATCTTCTTAGAGAGATGGAGGGAGAATAAATGGTGATGACAGAAATTTGCTTTTTTTTCTTTAATTGTAAAGAGGAATTTTTATACATCTTATTTATCATAAGTGAAAAACAAACATCTTGATTTGTTACATGTTAAAAATAATTGTTTACGGATATTATTCAAGGTTAAGAAGAGTTCTAAAAAAGTACTTTTAAGCAATTTCTCTCAATAGCAACAATTATACACTATACAACTTAAAAATTTTCGCCTAAAGAACTAAGGCTCGATATGATTTATATAATTAACATATACATTTTCTAACCTCTTAAAGCTTAGAAACTTTCTAGAAGTTAAAGATTTTTTGCATAACTTGTTTATGATCTACTTATACCCAAAAGTAATATAAAAAAATTGTTAAACACATAAAATATTTATTAAAAGAGCTAGGTTTTTAGCTTGTTTGGTTGGCTTGTTGCACAACCACTTGCTATGACATTAGTTAGCCAAACCTTTAATTGGACAAAAAAAATCTCTTTTGATATATTTTAAAATAAATAATCGACTAGCTGATCATTACTATTCAACTAGCCAATGAATAATACTTCCATCAGTAAATAATACAATCAATAAGCAATGTCTAGACGATAAATAGTTTAGTTTATGTATAGTCTTAAAAAAGACATATTTACTTAATAACTCATCCAAACTTAATTTTATTATAATAGATCTACTAATATCATCAAAATTAACTTTGTTAATAACAATGTATTTTGTTATTATCAAATTATGAGTTAGGATCTCACTTAATCTAACACTCTCTCCCTTTTTTATGATAAAAAATATGTGAGTATATTGTAGAAAAAAATGAGATTAAGTAAGCTTCTGTTAAATTAAAGCAAGATGTAATGCATGTTCCCTTTTAATTTATGCATCTTAAATGATCAAGTTTAAATATCACCACACTCTTATCCTTTTTTTAACCATTATAAAGGGTATATGATATAAAAAAAGATATAAGCATTATAAATAAATAAATAACTTTGCTCTCTCTCTCTCTCTTAAAAAATCTTAGCAAAGTGCTTTTCAAATAAAAGGAGGAAGTTTCAAAATATTCATATACATTTAAGGATTGATAAATCTTTCTCCCTCAGATACGTGTAACAATAATTTCTCTCTTTAAATATATATGCCAAGTTAATACGATCAAATGCTATTGATATGAAAGCAAGTTCATACGTCTTTTTATGTACCACTAATGGTTACCTCCTCTTCATTTTCACTTGATCCAACAATTGGTCTTTTAATGCTAATTTCCTTACTTAACTCATATAAGGACTTTAAATGATTTTTTTTTTGAAATAAATTGGTAGAGAATTAGTTACTGTTTCTTATTTAATATTAATGGTGGTAATACTAATTATTGGTATTCATTTGAAACTATTTGATATTGATCTACAAGGCTAATAAATCAATACATTTTAGCTACCTATATAAACTTATGTCTTTGTGGTTTATCTCTTAAACCTTTTTCAACTCATAATATTTTGGGTCTACTTAACAAACATTATTTCAAAGAGTGACACACGCACACACACATATACGCACGCAGACACACAGACACACAGACACACACACATCTTTACATCTAAAGGATACCTAAAAATGGATATATGCCATGTTTTATAGATCTTTTTCACATAAAACTAACTCTTTCAATTCAAATCATGTATATACATGATTTGGATATGTAGGAGGTATGAAGCTCTTCTTGTGTGACAGTAAGGTCTAACAAATGAATTATCTCATAATATGTTAATTTGATGAAAATTTATTTTACATTGATTATGAACATGTGCCTTTTATTTGTATCATAGGCTATAATGATTATGAACATATTCCAAGTTTTTATATAATGGCATATAATGATTGTGAGCTTATTTCATGCCATTTTAATGATAAAGAGACATAATTGAAATAAAAAGATATTGCTTGCTCTTTTGGTGTAGTTCCTTAAATTTGATTCTCTACTTTTGGAATCACTTGTATCATCTTATATGATCTTTAGTGATCTCTTCTTCCCTTGAATGTTCTTCTTGTTCTTACTACATTCTTGATTACCATCTAGATTCCCATATCATAAGTAATATTAATATCATTAATACTAATATCATTATGATAATTATTAACATATGTAAGATCAAGAATATGTCAAATATCATAAGTATTTTGACACATTGAAATTTTAGATATCACCTTATAGAAAATAAAATGTGCATTATCTACTATTTAATAAAATAAACTGTACCAGATATTCAACAGCAGTACAGTAATTCCTAGGGGCTGCTGGGGCACATTGTTCAGTTTACAAGACAGGTGCAGAAGGTCACTGAGGGGTCACCCCATTAGGGGTTCTGTGGATGGCCACCTTACCTACTGCGAGACAAGGAGGATTGGATTTGGTAGCCTTTTCGCCTCCCACAGCCTGGCCCCCTTCAGGTATTTTTTTTTCTGTAACCTGCATCATTTGTATATTGTCTCATTTGCATGTGGGTCCACTGGAAACAGCCTCTCTACTATGTAGGAGTAAGGCTGCGTACTACAGGACCTCCCCAGACTTCGCTTCATTGCGGGATTTCGAACTGGGTGATGATGATGATTCCATTTACTATCTCCCATAATTCAAAATCACCAGCCATAATAAAGAGTTTCATCCTAATTCTCTAAAACAAGTAATCATTTTCATTTAAAAAAAAAGGAGCAATATTAATATATTAGCCCTTTTGGCCAAAAAATGTTGAAATTTATGCTATAATAATCTTTGCTCAAATTTTACAAAAATCTATATGTAAAGAATGAACTTACTATAATATCAATTGTTGGTTCCTAGGTGGCATAAGAAAGGAGAGTGAATTGTGTATGTTCACTCTTTGTCCTATCTTTAAACCAATGAAACGTTATGACAAATTCACATGGAATAATTAAAAAACATAATAATAGTAAAAGGGAGCAGGAAAAAAGAGAAAAAATAATTTATTGTAGTTTTACTAAACAACTCTTGACCTATATCCATTTCCCAAGTTTACCTAAAAATTCTCGGTCTTCTTTTTCCAATGGATGTATTTGTCCTATCTCTAAACTAATAAAAGATTATGAAAAATTCACATGGAATAATTAAAAAATAGTAGAATAGGAAAAGAGAGATAAAAATTAATTTATAGTAGTTTCACTAAACAACTTTTGACCTATATCCACTCCTTAAGCTTTCACAATCTTCTTTTTTCAACGGATAAAGTGAACTTTCCACACATCTTCTTTATCAGGAGTGAAGGAGAATCTTTATAAACATCGTACTTTGTCATAGGTGAAGAATAACCCTTTATAAATTATGTTTAAGTTTAAGAGAAATCCTCACACAAGGTATATTTCAAGTAATTTCCCTAATCACAATAATTGCATAACTATACAATTTAAAAGCTCCCTTTCTTACCCATACTAATGAAATGACGTTTAATCTGATTTATGCAACGCATAGATTTTTCTATGCTTTATATTACTAATTAGTAATAATCTAACAATTTTGTTTGTGTCACATACACCCTTTAACATTTCGAGGCTCTTAACAACTCTTTAAATATAATGTCAAAGATTCTTTCTACAACTTATTTATGGTCTGTTTATACCAAAACTAACTTAAATGATTGTTAGACACCCAAATTAGTAGTTATAACGACTAATTTTTAGACATGTTCAACTTGTTGATGGCACCCTTTGACAAAGTCCCCTCTTATTAACCTTTTAAATATACAATTGGTTAGTCGATCATAACCCTCCAACTAGCCATTGCAAATTGCTTCAATTTTGAATAATGCGATTGTTGAGTAGTATTTAAATAGTTAATGATCTATCTTATATATAGTACTAAACAGTACTTACACTTACCAAATCATTCAAACTTAATTTTTTGATCCTTCAAGTTCTTTTAAAGATTCAAATACAATATTTAAAAAATCAAAAAGAGTTTTGCTTTGATCATAAAATAGTATGCGTTATTTCTTACATATAAATGATCATGAAATGAATAAACCTCTAATTTATTGAAATGACTAAGATAAGGTTACAAGAAAATATAATGATTTATAAAATCTTGGTGTGCGTGATTCCTCCTTATTCTTGGTTCTTCACTTTGTTTCCTTGATGTTGTCTTAAAGTTGAATATGTGCTCCACTTTGATTATTTCTTTCATCCTTTAACTGTTCATTTTTTATTCAATTGGTTTCTTTACTAACTTTGCTCTTTTATGAACTTCATCTTAGACATATTACTTAATTTCATTATAATAAATCTAATAATATTATCAAAAGTAAATTCGTTAATGGTAATATATTTTATTATCATCAAAATTATAAGTTAAGAAATAGCTTAGTCCAACAGAATTTATTTCTTCCACCTCTTTCAACTTAAATTTGCACTGATTTAAAGGCATTCCAATTCCATCATTGATGATTTACATTATATAGAATTTATTTGAAGATTAAAAAATAGATATTGCCACTTCTCATTTCTGATTATCAATAATCTTAAATTATTTTCAAGATCAATTTTAAGTGTTTGATAAAATTTGTTAATTTTTATCCTATTATAAACTTTAAGCATGAACCTTGTATGCATAAGCAAGTAGTTTATGTGATTATATAATTAATACAATACATTGTGATAATCCAGAGTGTTGATTATCATGATTGAAAATTTTAACAAACTTATTATCAATTTAAATACCACATGAGTAAATTTAGTTTTTTAAAGCACCATGATTCTTTGAATAAATTACATTTTAAAACTAGTTTACTATATAGATGATTTATTTTATTTTTAACTTCTAAAAGGGAGCAGTCAAAACAGATATTTAAGAAAAGGCCTTATGAAGATAAACAATCACTTAGCAAGAAACTAATCGTGCATTGCATTACTTAAATTCCTTGAAATTGGATTGAAAAGTTTAAGATTGCGACTTCAATTTAAGGAAATCCATATCCCCTTTTGTTTGGTTTTTGTTTTATTATATTGTACTGAACACAAGATAAAAACTGATGATTAATGAAGAAAAAGTAGGAGAAAAATGAAAATTGGACCCATTTATTTTTAATTAAGTAATATAGGTTTTGTTTGGCAATTAATGAATTGCATTAGCTGTTAGCTGATTCTATCAACGGTTAGCTGACAACAGATTAATATGGCTGATTTGACCAATGGATAACATAAACTGTTTATTTAAAGATGTTTAGTACAATTAGCTATTTAGTATTAGCTGTTTGTCTATAAAATGACATATGAGAGCATGACTAAAAAAAAGATTTATAAAACCATAAGTATCATATCTTAGTATTTCTTTAAATATTCTCATAAGAATTTAGATATAGCAAAAAAGTTCAACACCAAGCGAAGGTTTATAATAATCTAAGAACGATGTTTAATTGTCATTAAACTAGAAGCAATATTATCACGAATAGTTGCCATCTCTCGAGTTCTGAGTTTTTCAATGCCTTCTTGTGTAGAGTTAACTTCAACATCTTCAAATACATCTAGAAGTATAAATCAAGATCTTGATCGATGATTTTAAGAGCCGGTTAGCCAATTGTGCTTCTTATAATACAGTTATACAACACAAAAGTTGCATAAATTATTCTATTTCCATAGTAACATTTGACAAATAACTTCACCATATTTTCCCATACTCTTTTGAATATATTGGTTACAAATGTCACAAAAGATAAGAAGTGTTTCTTTTGGCCATCAAATCCTGCCTATATCATTCCCCCCATTAACTTTCTCCTTTGTTTCTTTTTTTAGATGGTACCATCTAGTCATACAAAAACCTAACATTTATAATAAAACAAATAAAAATAATATAAAGTGATAATAAATGACCCTATTGCTACCGAAAAACTAATTTGCAATGCATACTCATTTGTACACTTAAGTAATGATCAAAAATAAAAATATGCCTCACCCCTCTACCTCACTTATAACTATTTGAAATCACAAACAGTGCTTGAGTGCAGAACCATTTAAGAGTAAAAACGTAATGGCATTAAAATTAACTAGCTAATTTGGTTATTATTTTTTTCAAGCATACAAATCAAATCCATAGTATTAGGCAAAATCATCATAATATCACAAGCTCATACAAATTAAATCAAATCATTATCCAAAAAAAGAAAAAGCAAAAATGAAAATGAAAATTTTCCTTATGAATCATATATAGAAAAAATCAAAACATCAAAAAATCCAAATAAATACTACCAAATATGTCCAAAAAATTTAAAAAAATATAATGGTGAAGGAAAATGAAAGATAAACCGAGATGACAGCTTGAATAATTTATAATAACTTTTGAGCATAATCATTTTTCTCTTTTAATTTCTCAACCACGGGAGCAAAACGCTCCTCATAGGAGCATTGTTAAAAACAACGGATTGAGTTCAATATGTCAACCCGATCAGCTAATTATCAAAATGATTATCATCGTCAAACAGCCAAATATCTCTTCATCCACCAAAAAATAGATGATCATCCATTTGCCAAACAAGGCTATAATATCATTGATTAACTTAATTTTCATACCAAAGTCACTTTCATTGAGAAAATAACAGAACCAAATACGTTTAGTAAGTCATATAGATTGAAGAAACAGTGGTGCATCTAGTCCAGTTAGTTAGGAACACGTCTCTTCTTTTCCCTTTTATTTAATAAATCTTTGTTGTTGTTTGATGAATATAAAATTACAGTCTTAACTCCTAAGTTGAATAATATATTTTTTAAAAGATCTAATTTAGAATTTGTAATGATTAATCTGCATGAATAGGTATACGCATTGTATATGTCACTATCATCAATTGGTCATGGATTGGCTGGTCATTATCAGGTGCCCATTCAAAAGCAAATTAGTCATCTTTTTATATAACAGATTCTTTATAAATTAAAAATTAAAAGAAGATAAGAAGGGATTTTTGAGGGAATCACGATTCATGTTCTTATCTTGAAGTATATATATATATAATCGTGTCGTTAAGATGGTTAGTCTAAATGCAATGGATGAAATATTATTAGCTTAAAATTTGTACTGATATGAATCTGAATGCTATGGCATTACAAAAATATAATTACATAAACATGGCACAAAGACAACCTTCTCACAAAGTCATAAAATGCCGAATTAACAACGAATAAGTCCATTATGCTTTTCCATTAAAAAGTATATTTTATACATTCAACTTAGTGACAAAATATGATTTAAACGAGTAAAAATTATATTTTCATGAAACTATATTTAATTGAGTGGAAAAAATTTGAAATTGATAATAATATTTATGAAATAAAAGTATCCAATTGAACAAAGTGAAAATTAATTTCCCTTTTTCTGTTGTGACAAAACAGAACATGCATAAAATAAATTAAAAAAAATCAGATTGAAAAAGTTGTAATTGATATGTTAACGAATAATTGACTAATTCTTTATAGTAAACTTAACTGTCAACTGATTAGCCTACTATGAATCAAAAACTTTGAGCAAGTGGATGATCCCATGGGCTGTCATTATGAGCCACAAGTATGAACCCCCACAGCATCGGCTGTTCTCGTGTGCCAAATGGAACTCATGCAACGTTAGAGTATATATATATATATATATATATATATTGACGTGAACATTTTTGTATCTTAATGTAATGAAAAGATTAGAACATTGACGTTAGCATAGATGTTAATTTATTAAGAGAGTGTTTGTTTATATTTTTATTTTGGATTTTCTGTTTTTGCTTTCAAAATTTTGTTTGTATGAGTTTTTAGTTTTTATTTTTGGTTTTGGTTTCTTTTGGTCTTCAAAAATTATGAAAACCATAAAAAGTGATTTTTGTTTTCTATTTTTGTTTTTTTTCATAATATGATTTACTATTATTTAATTATTTAAATTTTAATAAAAAAATATGAATAATTTAATTCAACATTATATATTTAATAAATTAAAATTAATTATCAATAAAAATTATGAATTATTTAATTTTTATAATTAAACTATATGTAATTAAATTTTAATAATTATTAATAAATATAATTAAATATAAAATATAAAATATTCAAATAAAATTTATAA
>JAOQMS010000005.1:40562404-40584989 GCA_027563885.1 Erythroxylum longipes | reverse complement strand
TGGAGCCTAAAAGAGTTATAATGATAAATACGAATATAATTGGTTTTACTTATAAAAGTGAACCTCTAATTACAAGAAAGTTTTTGTAAGGGATAAGCATTTACAAGATGAGTTATTGCCTAAATTACCAAATGAGCATATAAACATCCAATTGTATGCATTAAAACTTGAATGCTCATAAATCATCATTCAATTATCAACAAAAGAAAAATTTTATGCATTGTGACAATTCTAAACTTAGAGTACATGACAGTAAAGCAAAAATAGACAAAATTTTCATATAAGGTCATCTTAAAAGAGCATGGGAGAATATCACCAATCTCACTATCATTATAGCATCACATTTTTTAAAAGCCATTACATATGCCCCATTTATCATAAGGGTTACTAAGCATATCATCTGCTAATTCTTATGCTTAGAATCAAAGTCACAAAAGAAGAGCTCCTAACCACCAAAATTTTCAAAAGAGAATATTATATGACTTGCATCATTTATCACGACCTAGATGAAAGAATTAAAAGAATATAATACATATAAACTTCAAAGTATAGAGAGATTAAAAAACTCTAGACGTATGCATAATTGCGAATGAGATGTTAAAATTAAAATGCAAATAAGTGTAGTTGTTAATGACAAATGAGTATGAACGTATGATACTAAAATTTAAAAATTTATGATGTAATATAACTTAATAGTGTGGTTGTCATGACAGTTTTACTGACGGACATGATTTGACATTCTTTAATTAATTTTAAATTTGACAATATTGAAAATTTTGATAGTTATAATTACAAATATCTAATAAGACAATTCAATGTTAATAAAGTAAGTTATATTTTTAGATAACATTATAAAACATACCTAAATTAAATCAAATCATATATAACAGCTTCAAATTAAATATTAAAAGAAAAGTTTAATATTATAAAACCTAAAGTATAAAAATAAATATTTAAAATTAAAATTAGTGATGATAAAATGTAAGTATCTTTTAAACTTCTTAATAAACATAACAAATCAAATAAAAACTTCAATTCAAGGGATTATGCTCAGGCTTACAACAACCATGCACTTTCTCATACACCCAATTATCCTATATCACATTTCTCATTGTATAAATCCAATATATAAAAATTATAGTATAAAATTGAATATTATATAGTACTCGAACCTCCTCTTTCACATGAACATTTTCGAAAGTAGTATGGTTCTAAACAGGTTACATAAACCATGACGAAATTGGAGTTATATATACTCAACATACAAGTCTCTATCTAAGAGACATTTCATCAAACACCTCATAGGCAATATGTATTATCTCTAACATTCACACAAAACAAATGCATTTTTTCATTATTTACCAACAACAACACATGTAAACAACAAATAACCAACAATTCAACAAAAAAATGCATAATCCAACAATTATAACAAAACCCACTACCCAACACCCACCCACGATATACATATATATAACCATCTAAGAGCTTCATTTTTTGGAGACAAAATAAACCCAATAGAGACCTTACCTCAAAATGATGCACGATGGACTAAAAACCACGTAGAAATCGACAGTGGAAGCAACAAAAATGATAGAAAACTGATGCAGCCGAGGGAGGAGAAGAAAAATGGCAGAGGAGGGAGGCAAGGTCGGGTTAAAATGATGATAATAAAATGACGTCGTTTTACTTATGAACAATTCGACATTTACTGATGGAAAACTAATTATCGACGGGACATATTTCCCATCGGTATTCAATTTCACCAATTTTGCGCCATTTGTTGCCGCCTTATTTTGCGACGGAACTATGTATTTCATCACTATATTACGACGGAAAGATCACGGGTTTATTTTCTCTGTATGTTTACCGACGAATTTCTTGTCCGTCAGTAAATCCGTTCACTTTATTGACAAAATGTCTCTTTCCGTCTGCCATTTTCAGTAATTTGTTATTTTCTTATCGTGTACAACCCTTTTACTATATCTTTCTTTTTCACCAATGTCATGGAATCAAAAAATACCAAAGTAGTTTTCAAAAATCACCTGGTAAAAAGCCCAAGATCAGTTACTTTTTGCATCGATAGAGTAAGGGAAAGAAAAATTAGAAAATTTTTAAATAAGGTTTGGAGAAGAATAACTAACCCAAGAAAATTCTTACGTTATGCATAGGCAAAAATCCAAAAGAAAAAAAAGTAGATGAGAGAAGAAAAGAGTTAGGGACAACAAATAGTTGTAAAAGAGAGAAGAGATGAGAAGGTTTCTTAATGGTGTTGACTTTTTGGCTAATAAAATCTACTTTAAAAATATACAGAACATCTTTTTCATGTTTTTATGAAACTGTTGTGATTTTTTGTTTTTGAAAATGGCAGAGAGGGGAGGAAAGGTCGGGTTAAAACGATGATGATAAAACAACGTCGTTTCATTTATGAACAATTCGGCATTTACCGATGGAAAACTAATTACCGACGGGACGTATTTCTCGTCGGTATTCAATTTCACCAATTTTGCGCCATTTGTTGCCGCCTTATTTTATGATGGAACTACGTATTCTGTCGCTATATTACAACGGAAAGATCGAGGTTTATTTGCCTTCTCCGTTTACCGACGAATGTCTCATCCGTCGGTAAATCCATTCACTTTACCGACAGAATGTCTCTTTCCGTCACTAATTGCCTACAGAAATCTTACCGTTAGTAATATTCCGTCAGTAATTTGTTATTTTTTTGTAGTGTACAACCCTTTTACCATATCTTCCTTTTTCACCAATGTCATGGAATCAAAAAATAACAAAGTAGTTTTCGAAAATCACCTAGTAAAAAGCCCAAGATCAGTCACTTTTTACATCGATAGAGTAAGGGAAAGAAAAATTAGCAAATTTTTAAATAAGATTTGGAGAAGAATAACTAACCAAAGAAAATTCTTATGTTATGCATAGGCAAAAATTCAAAAGAAAAAAAAGTAGATGAGAGAAGAAAAGAGTTAGGGGCAACAAATAGTTGTAAAAGCGAGAAGAGACGAGAAGGTTTCTTAATGGTGTTGACTTTTTGGCTAATAAAATCTACTTTAAAAATATACAAAATGTCTTTTTCATATTTTTATGAAATTGTTGTGATTTTTTATTTTTGAAAAAGGAATCAAAATAGCCTTAGACAAATAGTTTTTAATAATTTTTTATGGCTATTTGTTTCTTATTAAAAATTACAACAAGAAACGAAAGAAAAAAAGAAACAAATAGCCTGAGATGTAAATATTGTTTTAACTACTTTTTTTTAGGCTTTCAAAGCTAAAGTAAACTATTATTACCTTATTCAAGAATTCTAGAATGGTTGTAGCAATTTTTAGAAGTCTGCGCATTACACTTATAGCCTTTTAAAGAAAGAAGGAAAAATATTTATAACAAACTTAATCAACTCAAACAAAAAAACAAGACGAAAAAAGAAAGAGGAAATAAAATAGAACTTTGGGCTCAACTCAGTCGAACTGTAGCCCAAGAGAAAATGTTAAGCGACCCTAAGATTGGACTTCAACTAGGTCTCCTCATGATCTTGCCCCTTTTCAACGCGGACTAAGGCCTAAATGCCATCACTAGATTATCGCCGTTGCTATCAACCTTTTCTCTATCCCTATATTGCTTCATCCGATTCCTCCTCCAATTCTGTTCTTTTTAGTTTTTCCCATTCATCGTCACTCCTCTGAAGTTTCTTCAGAGGTTGCCACCACTGATCCCTCGTGTGTTTAATTATAGTTGCCATCTTTAAGCTCTTATCTCAGTATCGCCATCATCTTCGGCAAGACATCACCCATTTTCCAAGCTGAGGAGACCACGACGAGATCGGCTAGGGTAGCGCCGATAGTCGCAGGCTACAGAGGAAGTGCCAGATTTACCACTGAGGTTTCCAGACATTTTCCATCGCCGAAGAAGGGGTCGAAGTCGCAGTTCAGATAAGATATGGTTTGTTCCTGTTCGAGTCTTATTTCCACTGTCACTTTTTTTTTTGTTTTCTTGGGCCTTTATTGTCTGATTGTTATGATTTTTAGATCCAATGACGAATTACGCTCACTCCCACAGTCACACAATCACGCAAAGAAAGAGAAACACAGAGAGAGAGAGAGAAATCAAAATTCATTTCATAAATTGCTTGTCCTCTTTCCATTCTGTTACAACCGTATATATGCTATTGTAACCGGAATATTCTAGATAGTGTCACGTGAGTCCATCTGCGCCTGTAACTCCTGCGCTGCGTTTCATTTATTCATAACTTGCCTTCACGACGTCGTCTCCCTCTTCTTCCCCAAAGGTTCATGCAACTCCAAATATCGTAACATCCCCTCCGTCTTCAAGAAGCACCTTATCCAGCAGATTCACGTCCGGAAACCTCTTCTGTAACTCGTAAAACCATTCCCATGTCGCTTCTTCCTTGGTTCCTCCTTGCCACGGCACCAGCACCTGTGTAACTGCCCTGTTGTTACTTTTCACCATCCTTCTTCCCCAAATAGCCACGGGAACCTTTGCCTTCTCCTCCATAGTCTTGGGCAGCTGACTAGAAGTAGGTGTTCCTTCCAAGACAAAATCCCGTAAGTGAGAAACATGAAAAGTAGGATAAATGGTTGTACCTTCGGGGAATCCCAACGTGTAGGCCACCTTATTTATCTTTGCAATGATCGGGAAAGGTCCATAATACAGGGGTGCTAACTTCTGGTTGGATCTCCGCTGCAAGGATTGTTGCCGGTAGGGTTGTAGCTTCACGTATACCATTTGCCCTTTCTCAAATTCTCTGTCTGAACGCTATCCGCCTGTAGTTTCATCCTCTGTTTTGCTCTGTTTAGGTGGAATTTAACTATCTGAAGTGTGGCCTCCCTGTCCTAAAATATTTGATCCATCCCTACATCTCTAGAGTCTCCTGCTACGTATGGCACATATAATGGTGGTGGATACCCGTAGAGAACTTCGAATGGCGTCGTGTTGATGGCTGAATGGTGTGTGGTATTATACCACCATTCGGCCATAGTTAACCAACTCACCCATTTCTGCGGAGTATCACAACAGAAACACCTTAGGTAAGTTTCGAGTGTCTTGTTCACCGCTTCCGACTGTCCGTCCGTTTGTGGGTGATAGGCCGTAAAAGGTTGCAGCCTAACGTCTTGTAACCTAAAAATTTCCCGCCAAAACTTGCTCATGAAAAGTGGATCCCTATCCAAAATGATCCGTTCTGGCATCCCATGCAATTTAAATACGTGATCCATGAATACCTGCGCCACTTCCTATACTGTATACGGGTGCTTGATTGCTGTGAAGTGTGCGTATTTGCTGAATCTGTCGACGACCACGAAGATGGCTGACTTTCCCTGGGATGGTGGTAACCCCTCTATGAAGTCCATGGTGACTTCCCTCCAACATCCGCTAGGCACTTGTAGTGGCTGTAGCAAGCCCGGATAGGCAGCATGGTCATATTTGCTTCTTTGACAAGTTACACAGTTCTTCACATGATTTCTCACATCCTTGGCGATCTGCTTCCAGTGGAACAAGCTCTGTATCCTCTTAATTGTTGTTGTCACCCCTGAGTGACCCCCCTGCGGACTGTTGTGTGCCACGGCTATTATTCTTTTCCGGAGCTCTTTGTTGCAGCTTACCACTATCCTCCCTGTCCATCTAAGCATCCCATGCCGCCATTCGTAATTTCCCCTAGGATTGTCCGCAGTTTTTAGCCTTCCAATGAGATCCTTTATGGTCTTGTCCTCCTCCCATCCTGCCTTGATCTCATTCATCATGGTGGCTTGTACTTGCGAGACCGCCATCGTGAGTAGTTGTTGACTCGAGATTCTAGACAATGCGTCGGCCGCCAAGTTTTCCTTTCCACTTCTGTAGGTTACCTCAAAATCATATCCGATCAACTTGGGAAGCCATTTTTGTTGGAAGGGTGTGGAGATACTTTGCTCCAATAGATATTTTAAACTCCTGTGGTCTGTCTGTACTCGAAAGAACCTTCCATTCAAATAGTGGTGCCAATGCTTTACTGCTTTGATAATGGCGAGGAACTCCTTTTCGTATGTGGATAGTCCTTGGTGCTTGGGAGCTAAAGCTTTGCTCAAGAAAGCTAGCGGGCGGCCCTCTTGTTGAAGCACTGCACCTATTCCTTTGTCGCACGCATCCGCCTCGATTACGAACAACTTAGTAAAGTCGGGAAGTGCTAATATCGGTGCTGCCACTATCCTTCCTTTCAGCTGTTCAAAAGCTTCCTGCTGTGGTTCCTTCCAGTCCAAACTTCCTAACTCCGGTTTCTTCAGCAAATTATTGAGAGGCTTCGCTAGGATGCCGTAGTGTTCGATAAATCTTTGATAGTAGCTAGTTAGCTCGAGAAACCCCTTGAGCTCTTTCAATGTACGCGGCTGAGGCCATTGCCGGATTGTTTCTACCTTCTTCTCATTGGTGGAGACTCCCTTTTCCGATATTGAGTGGCCCAAATAGTCTATCTGCCTGGCCCCGAATATACACTTACTTACTCGCACGTATAATTGTTGTTGTCTTAAGACGTCCAGAACCATGCGAAGATGATCTAGGTGTTAGTGGAAATCTGCACTGTAAATGAGCAAATCATCAAAGAAAACCAATAAGAATTTTCGAAGGAAGGGTTGAAATATTTCATTCATAAGGCTTTGAAATGTAGAAGGAGCGTTCGTGAGGCCGAATGGCATCACGAGAAATTCAAAGTGGCCCTCATGGTTCGGAAGGTCGTCTTCGGGATGTCCTCCTCTTTCATCCGGATCTGGTGATATCCAGATCGCAAATCAAGCTTTGAGTACCAACTGGATCCCTGCAATTCTTCTAGAAGCTCCTCAATTAGTGGAATCGGAAACTTGCTTTTGATCGTGTGTTTGTTTAACTCCCGGTAGTTGATACACATCCTCCAGGAGTTGTCCTTCTTCCTTACTAAGATGATTGGCGTCGCATACGGACTGACGCTCTTCCGTATAAATCCTTGCTCCGACAGCTCCTGCACCGCCGTTTCAATGGCGTCCTTCTGTTCACCAGAATAGCGGTAGGGCCTTATATTAATGGTCTCCACTCCCGGCCTTAAATGGATTGCATGATCGCATGCACGTTTTGGCGGCAATCCCTTGGGTTCTGAGAAAATTTCTCCATAATCCGCTAACAATCCCTCTATCTCAACTCTGCTCTGAACGTCGTCATTGAGGCTTAGGTTTTGCATCTGAATTTCGATTGGGTCGGACAGCGTAACATAAATAACGCACCTTGGTTTGAGTCCTTGATCATTTTATGGAGATTCTTACCGGATACATCCTGGGTCAGCATCTCGGGTTGATCCGACAACGATATTATTCTCCCTTCCCACTGGAACTCTATGGTGCATCTCTTGAAGTTACACAGTATGTCATCTAGTGTCGCCAACCATTGTACCCGCAGTACCATATCGCATCCTCCTAGCTTGATGACCAAAGCTTCGGTAGGAAATCTTGCCCCCTGCATGTGCCATACAAAATGCCTACACACCTGTTTATAGACCAGTTTTAATCCCCCTCCCACGGTGATGCTTATAGGATCGATCTCGCTTACCTCTACCATTGCTTTCCTTACCACCTTCTCATCCAAGAAATTGTGCGTACTGCCACTGTCCACCAGAATATACAGAGGTCTCTGCCTATAGTTTCCCACAACCCGAAGTTGCTTGTAATCCGTTTGATCCTTTAAACCCCACACGGCCTCTAGCGAGATGTTAGGATTGAGGGGAGCTCCGTTCTCCGGCTCATTACATCCAGGTTCCTCTTCTTCCCGGTCCTTGTCTTCCACAATGTATAACTGGAATTGTTTCTTCCTACACCTGTGCCCCCGCGAGTACTTCTCATCACACCAGAAACATAGGCCTTTTGCTCTTTTTTCGTCAAACTCCCTGCTGCTTGTTGTCCTACTGTTCCGCTGGTTTCTGAAATTGTTGTTCCTACTTCCATGGCTTCTCGGAGTAGGCAACAACCCCGTCTCAGTCTGCGGCTTGGACACAGGAGTTGTGTAATTACTTCCTTTGTACGAAGATGGTCCCCCGCTTACTAGGCTACTGACCCTGCTTCCCTTACCGAAGTAGATTGGCACACTGGCTGCAACAATCGACTCCTGTTTCCTCACCCATGTATAAGCTTGGTACAGAGTCTGTGGATCCATCATCTTCACTGTCAGCCCCAACTCCGGTTTAAGCCCCTTTAAGAAGAACCCTACTAGGTATTCTTCCGGCAGAGTGAGTTTGTTCGAGTACCTGTCGAACAATGCGCAGTACTCCAGCACCGAACCCTCCTGTCTTAGCTCCTTTAAGTCTCCTATGGGATCTTCAAAGATATTTTCATCAAACCGTTGTCGTAGGAGAGTCACGAACTCTTCCCATTTTATCTCATGCATCTCTTTCCGATTCCTAATAGTAAGTTGATACCATTCGAGCGCGTCACCTTCCATATGGATCGAGGCAAGCCTTATCTTTAACTCGTCAGGTGTATGATCCATAGTAAAGAACTATTCGCATTTATAGCTCCAGTTCCTTACTCCGGTGCCATCGAACGTTGGAAATTCGGTTTTGTGGGCCTTTATTATTCCCATTCCGCATCCTCTTTCTCCAGAACCCTTCACCGATGATTCTGTCTCTTCCTTGTCCATTTTTTGCATGAGTTGCTGAAACATGGACTTAATGTCACTAATTTCTTTTTTGTGCCTTGATTGAGCTTCCAACATGCTTCTAATGCTTTCTTCTAAACGGCGAACCTCAGCTCCTCTCGTGCTTTCAGCCATTCTTTTCCGAAAAACGTCCGCTCTGATACCAGCTGTTATGATTTTTAGATCCACTGACGTATTACGCTCACTCCCACAATCACACAATCATGCAAAGAAAGAGAAACACACAGAGAGAGAGAGAGAAATCAAAATTCATTTCATAAATTGCTTGTCCTCTTTCCATTCTATTACAACCGTATATATGCTATTGTAACCGGAATATTCTAGATAGTGTCACGCGAGTCCATCGGTGCCTGTATCTCCTACGCTGCGTTTCATTTATTCATAACTTGCCTTCACGACGTCGTCTCCCTCTTCTTCCCCAAAGGTTCATGCAACTCCAAATATCGTAACACTGATTGAGTTATGATATGTTGATGTTAATATTATGCCTCATAGAGCTGCCGGAACCTCTTTTTTTTAGTATTAATATATGGATTTTTTTCTGGGTTTTTATATGATTTAACTTTGGCTACCCTTGTCATTTCTATGTTCTAGGGTTGTTTTCCTTGACATTTCTGATTCTCTATTGCTTGTTCTTAGTTTTCCATTGTCATTTTTCATTCTAATCCCTGATTTTTTTTTTCTTTTTGGTTTTTGTCCTTGAACCTGTATTGCTCATTTTTTCATGTCGTTGTTGTGTCTCTTTCTTTCTCTGATATAGTTTTTATGCCGGCTCAATATATGTGAGTGGGTTTATGGCCTTAAGCTCTCCTGGTTCTTATTTTCTCGATTATATCTTGGCATTTCAGTTTTTTCTTTTCGGTCTTTCTATCATGTTTGATATGCGTGTGGCTTGGTGATGAAATTGTCAATTTAAAACCATATTTGAGGAGTTGGAAATCAGCTTGTGTTATTACATATTGTGTCTTACGGATCTTATGCCTGAATCCTTGGCTTGTGGTTGCTGAAGATAAAGTTTTAGTTTGTATGTCAATAACTGGTACTCCAATTATGGAACCAGAATAGTGAAGGTGTCCAAACTTTTTGTTAGAAGGAAATAGAGCATTAACCTTTAAGCCAGACATTTACAAAGATTGGAACTATTTACTCTTTAAGAAACACCCACCCCAAATAGAACTAATCAGAGTCAGAGAAAAGACAATGACGGAAAGAGGAAGAAAGCAATTTCAGTTTTTAAGGTTGAACGTGAACCTAACTTCTGTATATTTGTATTAGCAACAGAGAAATTGTGTTCTGAAAATGAAAGATATATAAACTTGATAATAAATGATGCCCACTTCATAAACTATAGTGCGTCAAATACAAAACTCAAGTGAAAATTCTGCAATAAATTCATCAAACAATGATGGGAAGAAATAAAAACTTTTAACTTCTGCAATAAATTCACAAAAAAATGGTTGGAAGAAATAAGAATTTTACAAGTAACAGTAGAACGAAAAACATTACAAGTATATTCCCTCAGGAGCAAAGCAATTACTTAAAAACTTAAACTATTAACAGGTGCGCACTACAATGTAACAAACCTTGTGTTCATTTGCAAAACAAAGCCAATGAATCCCCTCTTGGCTTTGTACAGTCATTCTTTCCCCTTTTCCCTCATATTAAGTTTTTATTGTGGGCTGCTGTAGACCAAGAGGTTTGGTGCATTGTTACAAATAAAGTTGGCCCAAATTGAGTTATTCACTTTTCTTGATGCAAAAAGAAAAATTTTGGAGTCCTTTTATTATTTTTCTGTTGATTCGAGTCTTTATTCTTACAAGTGAAGCTTTGACTTTGATTGGTCCTGGTTAATCCTATCACCATCTCTCACAGAGCTTTTGTTGGACTAATGGTTCCTCCTTCTCAGTTGAACTATGCCAAGGTGACTTCATGGGGTTGGTTCCTTATCGTTGCTTGGTCAGTTTCTTTTATTGGCTTAGTTTTCGCTGCAATCGTATCAAAGCTTCTCCCATCTTCTGATAACCCTGTCATCTCTGCTATTCAAAATGATAGGTACTAAACTTGCCATTTGAAGTTCAGGTTGTTTTACTTGTATTATGCAATCATTTTACCTGAATCTAACTAGAGATTGTTGGTTGATAGGATCAAGATCACTCTTTTCATTGGAAAACTTGTTACTTTGTCATGGGAGTTGATATGTTGAATTAGTTGATTGGCAAGATCTTCTATTATTAGGGCTTTATTATAAAATACACAAATTTCGACCAAGATTTTTTAAAATTTTAAATAAATCAATAACGTTTGTTCATTTATCTGATCATCTTCCTTTAAATAAATCATAAACTTTTGGACATCCTTTAAGGTCAAACTATTTGGGCATAGAAGTAATTGATCCCTTGATGCATTGTCCATTCAACTGATCATTATCCTTTAAGAATGGAGTTACATAGGTTTGAAAACACCTCTTCTGATTTTTGGTCTAGTTTTCCTAAACTGGCTTCCTCTTTGTATCAGGTATTATTGCTTTTTAGTGCCCTTGACGCTTCCCATCATAGTCATTGCTGTGTATTTCCATTGGCTTAGCATGAAGCTGTTCAAGCATGCTTGATGTGATACCTCCAAATCAATCACGTCGTGCCAAAAGCTTCAGTTGTTAGAATAAAGCGGAACAGATCCTCTGTTCTGGTTATGATGTTCCTATCATGTTCTACTAAATCTCATCTACACATTTATGTGGGGAACAAACCTATATAAATGTGTGAATGAGATTTAATGGAACAAGGTTGGAACACTGTAACCGGAATGAAGGATTTCATGTGGAATAAAGACTCAAGTCACTTGGAAAATAATAAAAGATTCCAAATTTCTCTTTGTGCATCGAGAAGAGTGAATAAATCAAGTTTGGGCCAACTTTATTTACCTAACCTCTTGGTCTATGGCAGCCTATAGTAGAAACTAATATGCGGAAAACGGAGAATGACTGTAGAAAGCTGAGACGACTTTGCAAATAAACACATGGTTCATTGTCTTGTTGTATGCACTTGTTAATAGTTTTAGTTATTGCTTCACTTATACGGAGTATATACATGTAATGCATTTCTTTCTACTGTTCCTTGTGAAGTTTTATTTCCTCCCATCATTTTTGTTATGTGAATTTATTGTGGTGGTTTCACTTGAGTTTTGTATTTGATACACTATAGTATATGAAACGGGCATCCTTTATTATAAAGTTTGTTAATCATTTATTTTCAGAACACATTTTCTCTGTTGCTGGTACAAATATACAGAATCGAGTTCATGTTCAATCTTAAAAATTGAAATTGCTTTCTTCGTTTCTCTGTCCTTCTCTTTTCTCTAATTGTTTAGTTCTGTTTGGGGTGGGTGCAGTTTTTCTTAGAGTAAAGATGTCCATCTTCTGTAAACATCATGCTTTAAAGGTTAATGTTTTATTTCCTTATAACTAAAAGGTTGGACGCCTTTTTCACTATTCTGGTTCTAATTTCCAATTGTTATGTATGTGTCAGCAGTTCTTTAATTTGTATACTTTCATCACTGAACCAATTGCTCCCCTTTAATTAATTTTGGACATCTACTCATATGTTTCGAAAAAATGTCCCTTAAAAATCTATATATAATATGCAGCTAGATGTGAATTTTGTATCGCTCATATGTTTCAAAAAAATGTCCCTTAAAAATCTATATATAATATGCAGCTAGAATTTGCAGTTCTGATGTGAATTTTGTATCGGTAATGGCAAACCCTTCAATTCAATCTGGTGTATTGGTGACTT
The DNA here is from genome assembly GCA_027563885.1 of Erythroxylum longipes. NCBI lineage: Eukaryota > Viridiplantae > Streptophyta > Magnoliopsida > Malpighiales > Erythroxylaceae > Erythroxylum > Erythroxylum longipes. The sequence continues at coordinate 40,572,522 of JAOQMS010000005.1, read as the reverse complement.
TAGAAGACCTGCATCCATCATCTTCTTTTCTCCGGCAAGGATCCTCACTTAGAGTCACTGGAAAGTAAGGCTTTTGGCCTCTGCCCTTAAAAGCTAGTATTCTTATTTGGTTCATATGTGTATCTGTGGCTGCCGTGTCTTTTGTTTCTAAGGATGTGAATAACATGATCTGGTTTCTCATTGAGCTTTTATTTGCAGCACGAAGGTCTTTCAACATTCTTTCCTTTTCCTTTTGAAAAGAGAAGATTAGACATTTGCACTTGTGTGAAGTAATCCAGCAAAGCAGTATGATAACAATCAAATCCCACAAAAAGTATAATTGTCTACTAGTTTGTAGCTCATTTCAAGGAGTGTTAACTTTGGCACTGTGCTGAGCTTGAGAAAAAAAATGTTATACTGAAGTTGAAGTGAAGACAGCAGTAGTTTTAGTCCTTTTATCTATGTGGAAAATACAGTGTTTTAGAGCCTGTATCGGTGTGCCAAGAAGAACCCGGGTTATTGAGTGATATTAGGACAAATTAGAGAAAGAGAAGAGGGAAGGAAAATAGAACTAGACTTGGAAGAATGGTGTTCGAGAAGGTTAGAAATTAGAAGGGATTCAAGAAGGATTAAGAAGAAAATTTCAATTACTTCGAAACTGTCCTTTAAAAGATGTTTTCCCTTTATTTACCAATTCAATATTCAACTAATAACATGTCAGATGTATACAGCTGCTAACTGAATGCAGAAAGTTTCCTAACAATCCAACTGATTAACTACTTGTATACGTTATATTATATTTGCATTCCTCAGAAGGTGGTTCTTTTTCGGTGTCCCTATTAGTTGATAATGGATCAGGTGAGAATAAAGTGGAATTTGGTACGATTGCATGTATTGGTTGGTAATTTGTTGTATTTTACCTCCTTAGAAGAACTTGGTAAAACTGATGCTATGTAGTTCACATGTTTCTTATGACGATATCACTATTTCTATTTGGTATAAAACACTGGTGATGAAGCGTGGAGTGTTGTATTTGTAGTGTTTTAGCCAAGTATCTTGAAAATGGTATTATGGCACGTTACATCACCCTTTTTGTGGAATATTTACAGTTTTTAGAGTGTGTGCTGGAACAGAGAAAAGAAAACTGTATAATCAAACCATACTTAGGCTTGTGCCTCCACTTGCAAAGGAAAAGAAAAAAGAAAAGGACTCCGTTGTCTTGGTACCAAAGGCCAAATACATTTGGAGTGTGGCATAATATACAATGCTATCCTGCTCTTATTACCTTAGATTTATTGTCACTATTTTTCCTAGCACTCTTTAGCTAGATGTTGGATTTCAAAGAGGATGCAGTTTGTGGTTTTCTTCTTACTAAGTGGAGACTTTCTTCGACTTGTAATTGTCTTGTAATGTAGCATTTTGACCTGAGAAAATAGTTACTTCTAAGAAAACAGTCTTCACTTGCAGCATTTTGACATGAGAAAATAGTTACTTCTAAGAAAACAGTCTTCACTTGCATGTGATATGAGCAGTAAGAAAACCTAGCTAATGAATAGTACATTTTCACCACCGACTGCCTATTTAAATATATGCTATTTCCTTTTCTGACCTCAGGTTGCTATCTTTTATACAAATGTGTTCTGTTGTTTCCCCAGGCTACAGGAGTATACTGTGGAGACGGCCATAGCGATCATTTGTCATGGAAATGCCTCCCTAAAAATTGACACTCAACACCTGAGAGACCTTAGCGTTAGAATTGGCTCTATCTACCAATTTATTGGTGAACTTCTTATTCAACCTGACAACGAGGTGAGGGTTCCATACAATTCCTGCTAAGAATTGCTGTTTTCCACAATCTTAAGCTATTTCAAACATTCAATTACAAATTGTTGTACTTCAGCCAATCTTGCAGGCACGAGTAGGTAGGAATGTGGACGGAATTGACCTTAACCTCTATCAGCATTCCATACAACTGTTGAGGCAGTTCCAAGCTGATCATATGAAAAATGTGGCCACTTAAGCTAGCTCTGAACTTGAGATGATACAAGATTTGGTTCCTTTGTTGCTCTCGTCTCGATGCTCCACTAGATTACGAAATTTCTTGTACTACAAATTGTCAATGGCGCCAAGTATATTGATTCGAGTATATTTGTACGATGTGGATGTATTATTGTAAATGGAGGTTATGACGGGGGAAGTAAAATATTAATGCTTTTCCTCTGTTGATTCTTTCTGGGAGAGTGATTGTCATGTTTATAGTAATTAGTAAAAGGAAGCTGCAAAGCATCGTCATCTTCTCCTCTAGGCAAGGTTAATTTTTAAAGTTAAGAAGAAGACACTTGCAAGCCTTTTTTTTTTTTTTGAGAATTAAGATACCTGCAAGTTTAACAGCAAATATTACGTTTAACAGGTCAAAGCAAGATTTATTTGAACGGGATCTTTTTTTTTTTTTTCCTGATCCTTAAATAAAAAGGAAAAGCATGAAAAAAAATGTGAAAGGGGTGATCTTGTAGTTTTTGATGTAAAGATATGTTGCAAGGTGTTTTATTTTATTTTCCCATTGTGTTATACAATAAAACAATCGTGTACAACAAAACAATTGGGTGTTAGGTGTTTTATTTTATTTTCTCATTGTGTTGTACAACAAAACAATCGCGTACAACAAAATAATCAGAAGACAGCATATTTTATTTATTACCTATTTTTGACTAGGAATTATCTAAATGCAAGGACACTTCACATTTTACCCTATAAGCTTTTAATAAAATAAAACATAATTAGGGGTTTAACTACATTTGGAAAACATATTTGGAGGATCTCTTATAGTATTCCGTTGAAATTAAACCTGAAAGCGCTTTTATTTATAGTATATAGAAATATAGATATCAAAGACACGAGTAATAGATTAGATTTGAGTTTTATCTTCTCATGCTAATGAAGCCTTAATTTTAGCCTTTGATATCTGTTATATTATATGCATGCAATACTATGTACTGCATCTTTCTTCGTTAATTATGCTATGTACTTTTATCTTTCTTTGTAATTTATGTATTCCTTGGGCAACACTGGGATTTATAGTCCATGTAATGGTGATTGTAGCATAGTCTATTATAAGTACGTTGTGGAACATTTCTCATTGGATGCTACCCAATAACGGAATATGAGTCAAATAGACTGAAAATTTCCAATATTTTGAAATTTTATATTAGTTTTAATATTTTAAAACTATCGCTTGTCCTATAATTTTTCTTACTTATCACATAAATCTTAGTGTTATATTCTGTTAGTTTTAATATATTTTTATTCAAAATAATGTAATATTAAAAATTTTATATTTTAATACGATATTATTTTAAAATTATAAAAGACAGGAAAAATAGAATATGATAAAAGAAATATATAGTAACTAAATAATATTATAAAAAGATAAATAAAAGAAAAGGGCAAAATTTTATGATCTAGTCGTCAAACTATCAAAGAAACTTTTTCAAAGATAGCGAAATTGCATAAAATTGTCTAAGTCCTTGTATAATAGTCAAGTTTAAATCTACCAAAGCTTAACTTAGCCTTTTTTGTGATTGTCGATTGAAAATTTTATTTAGTTTTGTATGTCTTACAACACTTGGGTTTATATTTTTCACTCACACTCTTAGTGCATAAGTGTTTTATCACAAATCAATCCAATGAAATGAAATAAAGTGAATCTTTTATTGATCCATTCACAATGAAACAATACAAAAAAAAAATTCAAGTTACTTTTAACTTAAAGCACTTTGTGATAAACCATTTGAGATCTTCTTACCTAAAGGTCTCAACAAGAACGTTATTTTAAAACTTTCAGTTATGTCTTATAGATGTTGAATGTATGATATGATGCCAAAATAAACTATAAAAGATGCCTTTATATAGGGTTATAAGAAATTATGGACCAAATAAATTAAACCATCTACTTTCTCCACTAACTCACCAAGTCATTAGGGAGTTACTTCTTCTACTAATTCCACCATGTTAGTCAGGAGTTATCTACTTTAGACCACTAACTGCACTTTAGCACATAAGAAATATGTTTGGAAGATGCCTACTTTGTTGCCAGGTCTTTCGACCTCTTTCCCATTACTTAAAGAAATGTTCTCACTTTGTAACGTGGTGCTTTTACTTTCTTAGCCTAATACTTCTATGTTTATGCATATACGATCACATCATCGACTTTTGAAGATAAATTACTTGATGAGCTCTTGGTATAGCCACCCTAAACTGTCTTTGTGCATGATCCATCCAAACATGTTCACAGTACACTCACATTATTTCATGACCTAAGTTAGCAACAATCATGATCTATTGATATAACTCTTGACTTCCTAATCAAAGTTAAGTGCCTTTGCGCATCTTTAAATTTAGCATGACTTAGTTGTACTATTATCTTTAGTCTATATTATGACCAATCTGACAAGCTTACCCCAAATTTAGTCTACGTTATTTAGTGTCATTTGTGGGAACCTAAATGAATTATTTTGATATTTCCTTGCGAGAAAATCTTCAAAAGTTAAGCTATGACCGCTTTAGGAAAGAATAATAAACACAGTAGAAGCAACCTTTCTCCAAAGTTACTTGAAGAATTAAAATCCCTAAAGACTCTCGTACTAGTAAACATCTGGAGCACCAAGTAATAAAAATTTTGATATTTTATGAACAAGTAAGACAAACTATTATAAACAAAAAAAATACCAATCTTGTATCCACCATTATGGGAGCCCCATCCTTATCCCACAACCCCACACTCCAAAGCAATGCCCTACAACCAACAACAACGGGAACGCCATCCACACTCTATAACCTTTCCCATCTTCTAACCAAGCATGACACTTGGTGAAACGTTGATAACTAACAACCCTTAGTACTTTTTGACATACTAATTGAGCCACTACCAATTAGATCAAGACGCCAAACCTAAAAACCTATTATGGAATGCATAACCTGTGACCATATAAACTATTATAAGGAACTTATGGACCTACAGAATACTATAAAATGTAAAGTTTTCTTTTCCGTCCTAATGGGTGTAAAACAATCATACCATATTCTCAATGCAGGACTAATAACAGCAACCTTTGCAAATGGACTCAGAGCTTGCTAACTCTTATGGAACTTGAAGCAAAAAGAAAAAAGCAACATGGAAGTATTAAGGAGGTATAAATTAGAGCTAAAAAATAGAAAAAAATAAGCTGTGTCTTTAATTAACAAAACTGAGAAGGGTATGTCAAATACAAAGGGATCAAAAGGGAAAATTAAAGGGATGAGCAATGAGGAGCTTTTTAGATTTAATACAAATGTCAATATAGTTGTTAACTGCATCCTTAAAAATGACTAATATGAAAACCAAAAGATAGGCCACTACTACTAAAAGAGACAAAAAGATTATTCACTAGACCTAATAACACACACGACTCTTTGGCTAAAAAAATAGATAAAACTTATAAATCTTAGGCCTAAAAGAAGACAATTAAGCTCCCTACCAAAAAAAAAAAAGTAGGATTATAAGGCTTAACTTCATGAGAAGTTAGAACTTCTTACCTATAAAAAAGATACTGATAAGCTTACAAACCTTAGTTCTGGAATAAGTCATCTTAGCTCCCTGAATTAAAAAAAAAATCTTATAGGCTTACATGCTTCAATTGCAAGAGAAGTCAACTTAGCTCTCATTTTAGCTCCCTAACTCAAAAACAAAAAACTTGCAGGTTAAAAAATCTTAACTCTAAAGAGAAGTCTTTCAACTTCCTAACCAAAGAAATAATCAATAATTTAAGAGGTTTCAGATCTAGGAGTAACTATAAACAAATGGTAGGTTAGAAATTTTACGAATTTTACTAAGACAATAGAAGCTAGAGTCAATATTCTATCTATTTCCATATTAAATTATCAAAAAAAGAAAAATTTTAAGGCATTGGATCCGAACTCTATAACCTAAAATTTTGAACTTAAGGTTGTTAAATTTTGTTAAAGAATTAGAGCCAAACTCCACATCCTTGCCATTTTTATATCAAAATTATCAAAATTTTGTTAAGGAATTAGTGCTAAAGTCCAAATCCCTGGCATTTTAAAGTTAAAATTATCCTAATTTTATCAAGAATTTGAAGGTATAATTTACATTCTTGTCATCATTAGGTCAAAATTATCAACATTTTGTTAAGTCATTGGAGTTAGACTCCACAAACCTTCCATTTTCAAGCTAAAATTATAAACAATTTATTAATGCATTAGAGTTAGACTTTACATCCTTAAAATTATTAAGTCAAAATTACCAAAATTTTGTTAAGACACTGGAACTAAGCTCCATATCCCTACCATAGTTTGGTTAAAATTATTAAAATTTTGTTAAGGTATAAGAACAAGACTTTATATGCCTGACATATCCATTTCATTGAAAAATTGATTAAAGCATTAGAGCTATACGTTACATATCTCTTATATTTATCATTCATTCAAAATTGATCAATTGAAGCTAGACTCCACATACCTAATAAGGAATTTGAATATGCTTATGAGTCAACAATAAATTAAGTATTCAAAATATGGCCAAAAGTGAAATTTCATAAGTAAAAAATAAAAGGGTTAAAAAATGAATAAAGATCCTTACATTTACATCCTTTATATAGGAGAAAATAACAAAAGTATCTAAGTTAATATAAGTATGCCATAGGAAGAAGTTGTGTTGGCATAATTAAGGTTGTGTGATCCTCTATTAGCAAGGCTAGTAATATCAACTTCTCCTTCAACATCATAGACCTCTTTAAACTCCTCTCTTTTAGTGGACTCAAGCTCATTGAAAGCATTAGAATATCCAAGTCTAGAAACTTCTTTTGCACTAACTTCCTATTCACTAGCTCTTGAAGATGGATTTAGCATTTTTGCGTCTTTCTCAAGTTCATTGAGACACTTGAACAACTATTCCCCAACAACCTCTTTCTCCTTTTTAAACATCTCGAGGTCTTCACAAGCCTTCATGCCTACCCTCTCAACCTATTTTTTCTCCTTTGAAACAATGTCAAGTTCACCTACATGACTTTTTATAGCCCACAAATATGAATGCACAACTTGGAAAATGGAACACAAAGTTAGATTTGTCAAAAAGAAGACAAATAAAAAATGCTAAGTAAATGTTATCTTGGTGAAATGGCTTTTAGCAAACACACGAATGTGGTCAATAAGCATGTGCTCTATACTTTGCTTGTTTGTAGGGAGGACCATCAAACAAGCCAATGCAGATATACTTTTTACCTTACTGAAGTTTGTATCAGTTTTCTTCAAATTAAAGTTAGGGAAGAAGCGCTCTTATTCCCTTATAAGCCTACTTTGAAAATATAGCGTGACCTTGTTCTCCATTTAGTGAGAGAAATGTGGAGGAGAAAACTGAGATGGAAAAGAGATATGGGTTAATGCAGTAAAGATGGTTAGCTCAAGGATGGTGACCTTATTATTGTGCGTTATAGTTTGCTTCTTCCTCTCCCTAGAAAATGATGTTAGAAGATCTCTCTCTTTTGTTGCTTAGCCTTAGCTAACAGTGACCTTGTTCTCCACTTTGTGAGAGAAATGTGGAAGAGAAGGCTATGATGGAAAAGAGATAGGGGTGGATGCAATAAAGATGGTTAGCTCGAGGATGGTGACCTCATTGTTATGCATCAACCATCATCCTTTGATTCTTCCTCTCCCTTAAAAATGATGTTAGAAGACGTCTCTCCTTTGTGGCTTAGCGGTAGCTAACCGTGGCCATGCTCTCCATTTGGTGAGAGAAATGTGGAGGAGAAGGCTGAGATGGCAAAGAGATAGAAGTGGGTGCACTAAAGATGGTTAGCTTGAGGATGGTGACCTCATTGTTGTGCATCATCCTTTGCTTCTTCCTCTCACTAGAAAATGATGTTAGAAGACCTCTCTCCTTTATTGCTTAGCCTTAGCTAATGGGGACCTTACTCTCCATTTGGTGAGAGAAATGTGGAGGAGAAGGCTGAGATACAAAAGTGATAGGGTTTTATAAAGTAAAGATCTTTAGCTCGAGGACGGTGACCTCATTGTGTGCATCATCCTTTGCTTCTTCCTCTCCCTAGAAAATGATGTTAGAAGAAATCTCTCCTTTTTTTCTTAGCCTTTGTAATGGGGACCTTATTCTCCATTTGGTGAGAGAAATGTAGAGGAGAAGGTTGAGATAACAAAGTGATAGGAGTTTATAAAGTAAAGATGGTTATCTTGAGGATGGTGACCTCATTATGTGTATCATCCTTTGCTTCTTCCTCTGCCTTGAAAATGATGTTAGAAGACCTCTCTACTTTGCTGCTTAGCCTTAGCTAACAATAACCTATTTTTCCATTTGGTGAGAGAAATATGGAGGAGAAGGTTGAGATGGCAAAGAGATAGGAGTGGATGTAGTAAAGATGGTTAGGTCGAGGATGGTGACCTTATTATTGTGCATCATCCTTTGCTTCTTCCTCTTTATAGAAAATGATGTTGGAAGACCTCTCTCCTTGGTTGCTTAGTCTTAGCTAACGATGTGTTAGACCCCGTTTTTAGAGTCTAACTCGTTTTTTGATAACATAGGTGTTGGTACCCTACCCCTTGCGAGACACGTGGCCGACGTCCTAAGTGACATCTGGACGCGCATCCCACAAGGGTGGAGTGCCCACACCAGACAATCCTTGATCAAGGCGGATTTTCATCTTGATCTCTTCTTACCATCTTGTCCCATGACTTGTACTTAGTCTAAGTCTTTAACTGTTTCTTGATCCTTGATACCCACTTCTTGTTGAAAAACCTTTAGTTAATTGAATCCTGTAACTAACTTGAGCTAAACAACTGTCCAATGTATTGGCCTTAACTTTTTCTTTGTATCGTTTATGGTTGGCCCATTATCTGAATTTGCTTATGGTCTGTGTTCTATCGTCTGTATTTTATCGTCTGTAGTTGACTTTCTATCATCTATGTTGACCACTCATCGTCTGTCTTTCTATCGTCTAACTTAAGACGTGTCATCACAGACGATTCCTTGCGTCTGTGTTCTGACGTGTCGTCTGTGTTCTGACGTCATCACAGACGATTCCTTTCGTCTGTGTTTTTCCTTGCGTCTGTGTTTTAACGTCAGCACAGACGATACACTTCGTCTGTGTTTTCCTTTTCCTCTGTGTTGTGACGTCAGCACAGACGATACACTTCGTCTGTGTTTTTCCTTTGCATCTACCTTACTTAATGCAAACATAAATCTTCTCAACCACTCTCATTCGTCCAAATCCAAGGTCAGCATACACAAACATAAACATCATGTTGGACCCCGTTTCCGAAGTCCATACAGAATATCTTAATACATGAGTTTATCTCCCAAAGAGAACACCTTGAACATTATCAAATTATCATCTTTGCTCTGATACCAAACATGTTGCATACTTATAACACATATTTATCACCCATGCTTGCCTTCAACAACTATCCTTATTAGTTTAGCTCCGCTTTTCGACTATCCATTTATGCATTTCAATCCGAATACCTCAAGGACAGCGTTGGCGAGTCCACACTTTACAATATATGTTCTTCGGGGTTATCGGCATAACTTTTGCTATAGATATCCAATTCATAGTTTCTTTGGATAGTTTGAAAGAGGATTTCAAGAACTACAACTTTCATGAAGACCTTGAAGGCCAATTATATCTTCTGGAGGGTCAAAAATAGGACAGAAGATAACCATGAATAGTAATCCAGACGATAGCGTGAACAGTAATACAGACGATAACGAAACAATAACACAGGCGATAGTGTGAACAGTATCACAGACAAAGTCTGTGAACAGTAACACAGACAGATCCTTGTGAACAGTATCACAGACGGATCCTTGTGTACAGTACCACAGATGAAGTCTGTGAACAGTAACACAGACTAAGTCTATGAACAGTAACATAGATGATACTCTTCAACTAATATCACTTCTTAACTCCTTCTTATAATCCTTGGCCTATGACCTATCCTCTGTGTTCTATCCTTTGTAGTTGACTTTTATCTTCTGTGTTGACCCCTTATCATCTGTGGTCTATCCTCTGTAGTTGACTTTTATCTTCTGTGTTGACCCCTTATCGTCTGTGGTCTATCCTCTGTGTTCTTACGTC
>JAOQMS010000005.1:40545811-40560808 GCA_027563885.1 Erythroxylum longipes | reverse complement strand
TTTCGCTACTTTGTATCTTTTTATTTCTTTTAATAATATTGGCTTAGGTTTTGGGCTTTCTGGGGGGGTGTCTACCTAGTAGAGTTGTCCCTGGTTAGTTCCTTTGCCTAAGTTATCTTTTCTGATTCCTAGGTTTAAAAATGACTAAAAATCCATATCTAAATGCATCTTCATGTTTGTTTATGGTGTTGTTTCATGAAAAAAAAATGTCAAAAAAATATTTGTGACCTCTTTTACAATACATCTAAGTTTGTTGCATGCTATAAGGTTGCTTTATAAGTAGTTTGGTTGAGAAATTTAATCTCTCGATGGTCTATAGTTAGTTCAGTTACTATAACTATCGAATTGTATTATAATAATCTTTATGTAGTATTGTTAAGTAAAAATAATTAGAATATCATATGATCTAAGAATTTAAAGATCAAATATTTGACCATTAATGAACTTGTGGATAAAGGTCACATTATAACAGAGCATGGTTTGGTTGAGTCTATATTGATTTATCCTCTAACTAAAGGACTTCACCCAGCTATTTTTTATAGACGTATTTATAATGCAATTATTTTTTAGGTCTTTTGATATCGTTAGTTAGAAATTAATATATATTTGTTCCAGATATCCAAATATAATTTTCCTTTTATATAATATGACTATATTATTTATATATTGATAATCATTATTTTGTTTTCATTTATATTGCTCATTTTGTATTATCATAATATAGGTAAAAGTCCTTAAATTTGTGTCAATCTTAAGCATATAACTGTTAAAATTGGGCATATTTACATCTTGACCATGACATAATGTCTCATAATATATGTGGCTACGTAGTTTAGCATACAATAAGAGAAAACATATTTTTATTGCAATTTAGAATCAATTTTAGAGAAATTGAGATCGGTAAACGAACCACACTACATTATAGATCATTCAGGTACCATATGTGTTTGTTTCTTCATTTTCTTATTTATATTAATAAGGTTATTAGATATACATAATTGTATTGGATTTATGTCACATATTACACATTCTTATGACATTTTCCAATATCAAAGGCCCAGTGGGATCAAATGTTTATATAATTGTCAAAGAATATAATATTATTTTTATCCTCTTATCCTTTATTATTTTTATTACAAATATGATAATTACGATTTGACCAAGCGTAGAATGTTGATTTTTTTTATTGGACAATTATTAATTACCATTTTGCAAAATTAAGGAAGAAAATTAAATTTGATCTAATAGAATTATAATAAAGTGATTCAACAATGGATCTATTTAATTAGGCTGAAGTCTAATAAAGAAATTGATAACTAATTAGTATAATGTGATACTTATTGGATCTATAAAGTGAAGGCTCAATAATATTATTATAAATATTTGTTAGTTCTCGTGCACTAAGTTTACATATACATCAAGTTAATTTTCTGTTATTCATTAAGACTCGCTGTTTTAAAATGTGCAAAGCTTCCTATATTATTTCTAATCATATTTGTAAAAAGTATTAAAAAGCTTGTTTGAATGTAGACGAAATTAGTTAAATATCCAGCTGCTTTTTCAAATAAAAATTGACCGATTCATGTTCTAATTAACAATTTCTATTAAACTGTACATGCGGTTCTACTTTTGTGTTATAAATCTACTTTTATATTACCTTTCAAACATTAAAGCTCTAATAACTCGGCTGAATGACAATGGGTCGTTAGTCCTTGGCTCTTCTGTTGACTAGTGACATGGAATTCGACCAAATTTGTACCATGTCTTAAATTGTTAGTGGTTTTAGATTGCTCTTAACCAAGATAAGAGACCACAACCTCTTGAACTGTTGACAACTTTTTGACTCTAAGCTTGATTATACTACCACTGACCTCATCAATTTCCCCATCTATCCCAAACGTCATTGTTGACTTCAGATGCTGAAAAGTTATAACACGTAAAATAACTTACCGACGTAATTACCATATTTAAATAGGTGATCTGATTCCAAAAGGTTACTGCTGTGGGCTTGCACCAATATTGGCTTTTATTCAAAGACATGTATCGGCTTTGATACGATTGATCCTTAACTAATAAGATGTTTATCAACTTCCTAGTCTCCTTGTAGATATTGAACTTGCATATCAGGGATCAATAAAATTTTCTATTGGCAAATCCCTTTAACCTAAGGACTGTTACTATTCGACATAATTTAAATCCCACATCGTGGGTTTATGGGTTTCCCTCCCATTGTAAATCATCTCAAAATTTGCTCTTCTTCTACATAAGTAAAACAGGACTGCTTAAGTAGTGCTCCGGAGATATAGGCACATTTGTCCGAATTCCGTTATCAAATTATCGGGTGTGTTCTTTCCTTATCACTTTTATTATTCCGCATTTATTGTCTTGTTTCTTTTCAAGTTGTAGTATAGTATTTAATACTATTTGTCAGGTATATTTGTAGTGTTGTGTTAAATTTATTTGGGTGTATTTATTATTCTTGTGTGTACACGGGTTAGGTTATGATAAATACACCGTGCACGTAATTTCTGTCTAGGAGGCCAGATTTTAAGTGAGACCGTTTGTGACCGCTCTGTCCTTTCCTGAGATTTTACGTGGAATGGTAATACTGTCTAGGAGGTCATTGTGATCTTTCCTCGGTATTACTGAATCGGTTCACTTCATTAGTTGTTTATTTTAGAGGGAAAAGTTAACCGATTTTCCCAATAAATGGTATCAGAACTAAAGGTTCATCTTTGGTTTGTTTGTAATTTTTGTTATATTTAATACTATATTTTGAGTCTGTAATGGCATTTAATGATCAAGAAACACCAGGGACATTGGCTTCATCGTCATCATGGTCAAGGATTCTGTTGTCAAATTTGAAATTGGCGGTAGAGATATTTGACGATACTGGCCATTTCGGCATGTGGCAAGTGGAGGTTTTAGACTGCCTTTTCCAGTAGGGTCTTGACATTGTCATTGATGAAAAAAAACCAGAAGATGTTGAGGATAAAGATTGGAGTATCATAAATCGGTTGTTAAGCGAAACAATTCGATCGTGCTTGTCCAGAGAGTAGAAGTATGCTTTTAAAAATGAGAATTCTTCACACAAATTATGGAAGGCATTAGAGGACAAATTTCTGAAAAAGAGTGGTTAGAATAAGCTCTTTATGAAGAAAAGGTTGTTCCGATTTAATTACCGACCAGGTACTACTATGAATGAACACATCACTATGTTTAATCAGTTAGAAGTAGACCTGTTGAATTTGGACGTGAAATTTGAGGATGAAGATTTGGATTTGATGTTGTTATCATCTCTTCTCGATGAATTTAAACACTTAGAGACTACATTACTTCATGGGAAGGAGAATGTGTCTTTAGATGCTGTATGTTCTGCTTTGTATAGTCATGAATTGAGAAACAATGATAAAATGAAAAACAAAACAGCTATAGCAGATGAAGCATTTGTAGCTAGAGGTCGTCAGCAAAGCTAGCCAAAGGGGAGAAGAGGAAGATCTAAATCAAAAAGTCGAGTTGTTAAAGATGAGTGTGCTTTTTGTCATGAGAAAGGACACTGGAAGAATGAATGTCTAAAATTGAAAAAGAAAGGGAAGGCTCCACAAGATGCAAATGCTGCAGAGTGTAAAAGTAATGCAGAATCAGATATCTATTTGGTGGTTTCACCTTCAACATTACATCCAGACGAGTGGATTTTGGATTCAGGTTGCTCCTACCATATGTCTCCAATTCGAGAGTGATTCTTTAATTTTGAAGAACTTAATGGAGGGTTTGTTTACATGGGTAATGATAATCCATGTAAAACAGCCGGGATAAGCTCAATCAAGTTGCGGAATCATGATGGATCCACCAGAATTTTAAGGAATGTACGATACGTGCCAAAGTTGAAGAAGAATCTCATTTCTTTGGGGAATTTAGAATCAAAAGGCCTGGTAGTAATGATACGAGATGGAATTCTTAAAGCAACTTCAGGAGCACTGATAATGTTAAAAGGCGTGGGGAAGAACAATCAGTATTATTACCAAGGTAGTACAGTAGTTGGGATGGTAGCAACAACAACTTCAAGTAGCAAGAAGAATGTAGAGGCAACAAAGCTGTGGCATATGTGATTAGGACATGTTGGTGAAAAATCCTTGCAAACCCTTACCAAGCAAGGATTGTTGAATGGTACGAAGACTTGTAGGTTAGAATTTTGTGATCATTGTGTTCTAGGAAAACAACGAAGAGTGAAATTTGGCACTGCTATCCATAATACCAAGGGGATTTTGGATTATGTGCACTCAGATGTATGGGGACCTTCCAAGACTCCATCATTTGGAGGTAAGCATTATTTTGTCACTTTTATTGATGACTTTTCCAGAAGAGTGTGGGTGTTTACAATGAAGAATAAAGATGATATGCTTGGAATTTTCCTTAAGTGGAAAGCTCAAGTTAAAAATCAGACAGGAAGGAAGATCAAAGTTCTCCGAACAGACAACGGTAGAGAATACAAGGGTGATCATTTTCTGGAAGTATGCCAAGAGTGTGGCATAGTTCGACACTTCACAGTTAAAAAAACACCACAACAGAATGGGGTGTTGAAGTGTATGAACTAGACACTAGTGGAGAAAGTTCGTTGCATGTTGTCTAATGCTAGGTTAGGCAGAAAATTTTAGGTTGAGGCTGTGACATACGCTCAACATCTCATCAATCGTTTGCCATCATCTACTATAGGTGACAAGACTCCTTTAGAGGTATGGTCTGAGAAACCTGCAACAGATTATGATTCTTTGCGTATTTTTGGTTCTACCACATATTATCATGTGAATGAATCAAAGTTGGATCCACAAGCAAAGAAGGATCTATTTATGGGCTTCAATGCTAGAGTTAAGGGATATCGTTTGTGGTGTTTAGAGTCAAAGAAGACAATTATCAATAGGGATGTTACCTTTGATGAATTTGCTATATTGAATAAAGTAACTTTAGAAAGGGTTCATGGTACTTCGCAGTAGGTGGAGTTTGAACAAGCAGTAGTGATCCGAGCAAAAAGCACTACTAGTGATTCTCCTATGGCAGAAGAAGAGTCAAAAGAGGAAGAGGTTCTGACCCAAGAACCTCCGCAGCAATCAGAGTCAATTGCCGTTAAAAGGACGAGATGAAAAATTCAAAAACTTGCTCGTTTTACTAATATGGTAGCTTATGCACTTCCAGTTGTTGATGATGTTCCACCTACCTTCCCAGAAGCAATCCGAAGTTCAGAAAGTGGCAGATGGGCAGGTGCAATGGAAGAAGAAATGAAATATCTTGAGAAGAACAAGACATGGAAGCTGACATAACTACCAAAGGGAAAGAAGGCAATTGAATGCAAATAGGTATTTGCAAAGAAAGAAGGATTTCCTGACAAAGATGATATTCGCTACAAGGCAAGGTTGGTGGCTAAAGGCTACGCTCAGAAGGAAGGAATTGATTATAATGAGGTATTTTCTTCAGTTGTTAAACATTCTTCCATTAGAATTTTGTTGGCCTTGATAGCGCAGTTGAATTTGGAGCTAGCTCAACTTGATGTGAAAACTGCATTCCTACACAGTGACTTTAAGGAGGAAATCTATATGTCTCAGCTAGATGGATACAAGGTTGCTGGTAAAGAAAATTGGGTTTGCAAATTGAATAAATCGTTGTATGGACTGAAGCAATCTCCAAGGCAGTGGTATAAACGATTGACAGATTTATAAAGGGTCAGAAGTACATAAGAAGCAAATATGATCATTGTGTGTATTTGCGCAGACTTCAAGATGGGTCCTACATCTACCTACTCTTATATGTTAATGATATGCTGATTGCAACAAAGAGCCAAAGTGAGGTTGACATATTAAAGGCTTAGTTGAGTAAAGAGTTCGAGATGAAGAATTTGGGGGAAGCCAAGAAGATTCTCGGTATGGAGATAAGCAGGGACAGAGAGAGAGAGGCAACCTTTGGTTGTCACAGAAGTAGTATTTGAAAAAGGTATTACAACGTTTTGGTATGCATGAAGATACAAAACCTATAAGTACCCCACTTGCTCCTCATTTGAAACTTAGTAGCTGGCTATCTCCAACAACGGATAAAAAGCAAGAATACATGGGAAAAATCTCGTATGCTAATGCAGTTGGTAGCTTGATGTATGCAATAGTGTGTACGAGACTAGATATTTCGCAGGCTGTTAGTGTGTTAGCAGGTACATGCATGATCTAGGCAAGGGTCATTGGGAAGCTGTGAAATGGTTTGGCATTTGAGCAGGATGAAATACTTGGTCAACGTATAGTTGGATATTGTGATTATGACTATGCAGGTGACTTATATAAGCAACGGTCTACAACTGGCTATTTGTTCACTTTAGCGAAGACGCCAGTTAATTGGAAGTCTACTTTGCAGTCAACGGTAACTTTGTCTACAACAGAGGCAGAGTATATGACTATTATAGAAGCTGTGAAAGCGACAATTTGGTTTCATAGGTTGTTTAAAGACTTGGGAGTTGGTCAGAAATAACTTGAGGTATATTCTGACAGTCAGAGTGCTATTTATTTAGCAAACAATCAAGTCTTTCATACAAGGACGAAGCATATTGATGTTCTCTATCACTTTATGCAGGAAATTCTGGAAGAAGAGGAGATACTTATTCAGAAAATTCGGACTACAGAAAATCCTGCAGATATACTAACCAAGATGGTTATAAGAGCTAAGTTTGAACATTGTTTAGACTTGGTTAATATCCTACACATTTGAGTTGGCACTTGAAGGCGTCAATTTTGAAAGCACTACGAAGATTGTTTTTTTTTTTTATTGAGAAGATTTATATTTAGTGGGATAAGAAATTATGCCAAGGTGGAGATTTGTTACTATTTGGCATAATTTAAATCCCACATCGTGGGTTTATGGGTTTGGGGGGAGGTTGGAAGTTATAAAAGAACTCCTCCCCCTCCCATTGTAAACCATCTCAAAATTTGCTCTTCTTCCACATAAGTAAAACAGGGCTGCTTAAGGGGTGCTCCGGAGACGTAGGCATATTTGGCCGAACTCCGTTATCAAATTTTTGGGTGTGTTCTTTACTTATCACTTTTATTATTCTGCATTTATTGTCTTGTTTCTTTTCAAGTTGTAGTATAGTATTCAATACTATTTGTCGGATATATTTGTAGTGTTGTGTTAAATTTATTTAGGTGTATTTATTATTCGTATGTGTACACGAGTTAGGTTGTGATAAATACACTATGCACGTAATTTCTATCTAGGAGGCCGGATTTTAAGTAGGACAGTTTGCAATCCCTCCGTCCTTTTCTGGGATTTTACGTGGAATGGTAATACTATCTAAGAGGTCATTATGATCTTTCCTGAGTATTACTAAATCAGTTCACTTCACTAGTTGTTTACTTTAAAGGGAAAAGTTATCCGATTTTCCCAACAAGTACCAGAAAGCTTGCGTCTCTTAAGGCAGCCTGAGGAAGTGAAAGATATGGAGCATGCAAATGGATTCTAAAGAAAACGGACGGGAATTGACCTGCAAGAAACCTCTAAAATCATGTACAGCAGATTACCTGAAAACTTTTTAACTTTCATGATGGGGTGAATATTACTTAGTTCTGAAACCCATTGACAGTAAATTAGCGTACAGAATTTCATTCCACGAGTCCGGTATTCCAGGTAGGCACCAGTGGCTGCAGTCCTGAGGAGGAGTTGGAGTCCCTAGCCCACGATGGAGTGAAGGGTGGCCATCATATCTGAACTGGGTCATAGGTGTAATGTTTAAGAAGTGAAGTCTCCTGTCTCCATTGTCCATTTGTTTCATAACACGAAAGACATATTGATTGTAAATTGGCTCAGATTCGAGCTGACTGTAGTCTGTCTCTGGTTGTGTATCTATATCGCATTGACCACCATTATTCCATGTCCCATTCCTGTAATTTACACGTTTAACTTTTCATATTAAGATGCAGTCCCAAAATTAATTGTATATTGTGAGCTTATTTATACGATTCCGTATTCTCTTTCATTTTTAAAACAACTCGATTTTGCTCAAACTACTTGCCTGTAATGTACTGGGGAGTAGCTACGAAAGAAGATATGAGTCCTATTAGAGTTTAAGCTCTCTAGTGCCCATGACTTCCATGTCTGCAGAGATCTTTCAAAAGCTTCTATTGATCTCATGGACATATTGACCTTCCCTCCCTCCTCAAAATAGCACCCCCTGGATACGTACGAAACAAAGTTATCTATCTGGAATGAAGCTTAGTAGTTATATTTAGTAGAAAGGCCAAGGTGGATATGCAACACTATATAACATCAGAATTGGCAGGTCAAAAGAAAGGTTCGGTCCATACATCTTCACAGTTTTATCTTCAGTCCACCAATGTCCGGAATTGAAAATCATAACATCAGCACCTACCCACTTCCTGGAAAAACGATGGAGTCGGTCGACCTTGACGGTGGTTTTGATGTCAGTGGACGTATTCTGGACTGGGGGGCCATTGGGCGCTAGAAAAGGTGTCCTGTAGTATTCGACAGTAAGATTGTAATCACTGAAAAGCATGAAAAAAAAGCCCTTGTGTTTAGAAATGGGCTTCCCATTTTTTTCATAAATTGTTGACATGTTGGAAACTCCTTGCGCAAGCATGCATAGCAATGACTCCCATTGGTTTCTTCCAATGGAGTCTCCTGCAAATACTACCCTACCGTTCCTGCTCCTCTCTAGAAAATCTATTGCATTAAACCTGCGAATAGGCAAGAGGAGCAAAGATAACAAGACTTTTCAATCGAAAATTAAGAAGCAAAACAACAAATTGACTGCTATTTAATACATCAAAAATTTTTAAAATCTGCCATCGCAATTCAGATTTTTTTTCATGCGTCAAATCTATTTTTAGCCCAAGTTGTGCAGTCTACATATCTAAAGAATAAACCATTAATCTAACTTGTCTAGATATGATATTTTCAATTTGAAATTAACTCCAGGATTATTTTAATTATTTATCAAAAGTATACTAGAAATATAAATAAGTATATGTAATGTGTAGAATTTTGCTCTTATAATTTAGTCTCCAACTAACACACAGTACTACACCTCTCACACACTCACTTACACTTGGAGATAACTCACACTCACAGGAACATCTAGAGCATATATAACTAGAGATTTGATTCACATATGTGCATGATAAAAACAACGAATAATTTTTTTTAAAGCAAAAACAATGAAGAATTTGAAGTATAATCTAAATATTTTAGTCATGCTAAAGATGGAAATAGTGAAATACTGACTATTGTTAAAATGCCAAAAACTAAAAACTATTAACAAAAAATCCTGCACTATTATTTTGAAATCTCAAGTCAGAAATGATAATTCAAAGATAAAGATAAATTGTGATGAACTCTTATGTGGCTTATGTCTAACTTAAATCTACAGTATCTTCAATGGCAATTGATGGGGTCTACAGACAAAGACGATGATCCAGCATTTGTTGAAACACCACATGTGGCAAATCTATAGACATTGTAAAAACAAAAATCCTAAATCAATGGATTTTAATTCTAGCAAACGACTAAGAGTGTTGTCTAAGAGGACACAGCTCAAATTTCCAGGTCTTCAATCTGTAAATGAAGTACAAAAATTAGCTTCTGGACTTATAGAAAGCACTACGTTTTTGTTGGTGTCTTCGAGGAGACTTTATTTTATTAGCATATGAATATCATGACCTGATTCTATATTCAGCTCTTATGCAATTCCCTACGTTATTCCCTCTAGTTATTGAATTCTAATGAATTTGGATGCCTTAAAACTGGCATGCAAGAATATGGATATTCATATTCTCAAAATAACTGGTAGCTTATCTGTTTTTACATGCACCTTGGTATATTGCAGCTTTCAGGTTGCCATCGCCAATTCAGGTATTCTACATCTTTTCTTCCGTTCTCACGACAGCGAAAACCCGGATCAAGAAACCGACAGTTCTCTGTGTAGAATTTATCCTTGTAAGTTTCGTCTCGAACCCATTTCCCAGAATAATAGTCGCATTCTTGAGATTCTGAAGAAGAGGTTTTGTCAAAGAAACCAAAACCAAAGAGCGAATCAGCCTCAAGAGAGCCTCTAAGATCCAAGCAGAAGATAGAAGAGATAAAGACGACCAGTAAAAAGATGGCATATGCGAGCCTTCTGTTAATTATGTTGGGGTAATCAAGTACTTGGTGCTTGCGGTGTTTTGGGAGGTGTTGGTGATCCATAAGAAGAGGGAAAAGGATTACATTAAAGGAAGATGGAAGGAGGCCAAGGGCTCTTGTGTTGACTATAATTTGCCTCAAATTTAATTTAAGGCTGAAATATAGTAGATTTTTTGTTTGGAACAATATTGGAAAAAGGAAAGATAGATCTTGTTCTGTATTTGATGATAATTATTAGATTGATTTTTGTTATGAAATAGTCAGACTTCGAAATCTATTAAAGTACGTATACACGTTTCCTAGGTAACGTGCATGTCCATGGCCGCCGCTGCTTCATGTTCAAAATTATTATAAGAGATTAAGTTGCCTACCTATTTAACCTAATATTGGATAGATTCTATTCCCTAAATTTGGAAACGAAGAAAGAGGGACGAATCTAAGAATAGAATGATTCTTTAATCTATATTTTCTGCTTGTTTTGTGATTCTGACCATTGAGAGACGGCGGACTTCAGGTTGATGGAATTATTTTATCAATTCCAAGCAGTAGAGAGGGACGACAGACTATTATAGACCAATGTTACAAAGGCTAATGTGAGGGATAATTATCATAAAGGCCTTCATTTTATGTGTCAAACTAATATCGTATATCACATGCCTATGGAAAATAAGATCTATTGATCGGTAGGTTCTATAAGTGTGCATACAATTGTAAGAACACGCAATCAACAATTTTTATGATGTTAATAATCAGTAATTTAAAGATTCTTGTTCTTGTGACGAGTTACAAGCATCAACATATAGCTTTGGATATTTTAAAAAGAAAACGTGAATCTTGATCTCGTTGAAACTGACTCAATTCTTCCCTTTGTCTTTATTTAGCAATTAAAAGTGCAAAATAGAAAACAGTTAAACAAATCAGTTATCGTGAAATTTGGATGATAGATTACATGTAATTTATAATGTCGAAATATAAAAAAGCAAGAAAATTTTCTTTTTCAAATGAAGGCAATTATGCAGATAAAGATTTTATTCAATTATCACTGCTTGGTAACGGTGATGATACTACACTAAAGTCAAACATATTCAATTCTCCTCTCCAAAACAGCAAAACTTGATGAGGAGTTAAATATGTAACCCATAGTTATGGGCACTAGTACTTGATTCATTAAAGACAAGTCAAGCCAATAGTGTAATTTAATTGGAGAAGTTCAACAACTTCCAGTTTTTTGGTTAACTTAAAAATAGGATTAAGGACTATAATTTCCATTCCTTGTCTTTTAATTAGGAACAATTGAAGGATCGTAATGTGCTATTTGACTATATGATATTAAAGTTAATTATGAATTTTATAATTTAATAATTTTTACAAAAGTAGTTTTTAAGAGAATACAATTTGATCCATGATAAATATTGAAGATGTTAAGAATTATGGCATTAGTAAAATTGTGGAAAAGATGGTTTTTTATTTCTCTTTTTGAGCTTGTCTTTTCTTATACATATACATTTAGGATAAAATTAATTACATTCTTTTATTGGGAGAGAGAGAGAAGGAGAGAGAAAAATTTATTTCACACTTCATCAATGTAAAAATAAAATAATTATTTTATTGAATAACTATTTTCTTAAATAATCTTAGTCAATTGACCAATTAGATTTAAACAATTAAACCACAAAATATAATCTACTTAATATAAATATCTAACAATGTCCCATTTAATTCGTATGACATAATTATAGTTTGATAATGGTCATGTTTGGCAATCATCGGATTGTATTAAGTTTAGTTGATTCTGATGTGTTTAGCTAATTAACAGTAGATTAATATAACTGATTTGACCAGTAGATACATCAGCTGTTCATTTAAAGATGTTTGATAAAATTAACTATTTAGTATTAATTGTTTATGTGTAAAATGACTTACGAGGATATTACTTAAAAAAATTATAAGGATATGAGCATTAGCTGTTTATATCTTAGTATTTTTTTAATATTCTCATCAAAATTTAGATAAAGTAAAAGAAGTCAACAACATCATTTTCTCCAATATTTTCTATCGAGTTTTAAGAACAGCGAAAGCCCTCTTAATACAATTTCTTAATGCCGAATGAATTATATTTAAAATTTCTCGAGATCCTATTAGATTTGCACAACGAATAGCCAATTGAAGAACTTAAGAGATCACTAAAATGTCACTAAAAATAAACTTGAAAATGGAGTCGATTAGATCACACTAGGAGTTTTTTTCTTAAATGCAGCACCAACGAGCTCAATATGAAATTGAGTCTATAAAAATGATATCGATTTAACTTCTAATTTAAGGAAATATAATTTTTTGTTATTTTAATTTTAATTTTTTGTTATTTTAATTTTAATTTTTAAAATTTTAAAAATTGAAACTATATTTTTAATATATTAAATTAAGGTAAAATTATTTTGAAAAACTATTTATATTAGTCTCCTAAATTTTAAACTTAGAGAAAAATAATTAATTTAAATTTGACTTATTAATTTTAGATTAAATTGAGTTGAATTAAACACAATTTATACAAGTGATAATAATATTATATACTAAATATTGATATAAAAAGGGACCTAAATATTGGATCTATACTAAAGTAATTAATGTAATATAAGTAGAGAAAAAAGTAAAAGTATTTAATTTTTAAATTTTTAATTTAATATTAAATATTTTAAAATTTTAATTTAATGAGTAACTTTTTAAAATTTGTATAAATTAAGTTAAATTTACATCTCTATCTCTTTGAGTAATTTGTAATAACTTTTGGATATAATTATTTTTTAATTCCTTAATTTCTTAGTCACTAGAGGAAAACGCTCCTAATAGTAATGTTTTCAAAATCAGTGGATTGACTTCAATCCATCAACCTAATAAGCTATTTACCAAACATAATTATCAGCGGTTTAACATGGTCAAACAGCTAAAACCTTTCAATTCGCTAAAAAATAGTTGATCAGTCATTTACCAAACAAGGCTAATATAACATAATATGCATTTTATAAATGCGAAACTCTTTTTTATATTAAACACAACATTAATCATAATTAAGCAAAAACTAAAGAAGATCATAGTGGTTATAGGTCCTTTAATGTGATATATTCCTTCCTATATATCATAGAAGTAGTTTAAAACTTAATATGATATGTACTGAGATATATTCTAATTGTTTAACAACAATATCTTTGTAAAATGCAAATCCTATTAAGATTAACATAATTATTCACGTATATATACACTAACAATAAATAATATAGTAATAAAGCAAGATTAGAATGTTAAATATATAAAATACATAAACAATAATATTTTATTCAATCATTGTACCCAATAATGCTCATTCTTTTGACATAATTAAATTGCCTTTGGTAGCAATCCTTTTGTTAATATATCTAAATAATAAGATTGGTGCTAATATATTTGATTGACACTCTTTGCTTATAAACATCTTTTAATGATAAAGTATTTTTTTCAAATGTTTAGTGCCTTTTTAATATTTATCATTTTTCAAAAAGAAAGCAATTGCAACATTATAATAATAACTTGTTAGTTGCTTGATAATATGCCGATAATTTCAAGTCGTGAAATAAAGTTTCATAGCCATAAACTATAGATAGTAACCTTAAAGCATGCCACAAATTCAGCTTCTATAATATACGCAGTTATAATAAACTATTTCGCACTCTTCCATAGAATTACTCCTCTAACTAAAAGAAACAACTAGTGAAATGTAGATTTTCTCATGTTAACACATTTGGTATAATCTGAATATGGTTAATCAATCATCTCAAGATGATTGAATCTCTTATGAGTGAGCACATTATCTTTTGATCTTTACAAATATCTTAACATTTTCTTTGTAGCTTTCCAATATTCCAATCCAAGATTATTCTAGTATCTGCTCAGTATTCCAATAGTAAAACTGATGTCTGGTCTAGTATAAGTCTGAGTATACATTAAACTTTTGATAATATAGGTATAAAGAATCTTTTCAATTCTTGTACATTCTAATTCATTCTTTAGGCATTTCTTAAGAATAAATTTATCTTATTATGAAATTAGAACAACACTTTTGGAGTACTTTTCCGTTTTGGATTTCTCTAAAATCTTAGTGATATATGTTTCTAAGATAACTTAAACATTTCTTATGACTTGTTATGAAATATTTCAATTCATATCATATAAGATGCTTTATTCACATCTTTCATTTCAAAATTTTCATATAGGAAATTTTCTTGTGTAATAAACTAAAATAATTTGTAGTAGCAAGATATCATTAACATATAAGAATAGAAATATAAATTTACTCATACTAAATCAATTACATTGTTTTTTTAAAATCCAAAAGACATAATGCAATTCTTAAGTTTATATACCATTTTTTTCTTTCCTTCAACTAGAAATCCCTTAAATTAATCCATATTGATCTATTCCTCTATTTTTTTTCATTCAGAAAGGAGATTTTCACATCCATTTGATGCATTTCTAAATCACAATTAGCTATTATACTATAGGTCTAAATGAATCCTTTTCTAAAATAGAAGAATAGTCTCTTTATAATCAACACCATCCTTTTGAGTGTAACCATTACTGATAATTGTACCTTGATATCATTTATATTATTGTTGGAGTCTTATTTGCTTTTGAAGACTCATTAACACCCGACTCTCTTACGACCTTCTAAAAATTCAACAAGATCCCAAACTGTCGAACCCCGGGTTCGGAGTCCAACTCACATGTAGAATATCTTAATACGTAAGTTATCTCCCAAAGAGAACACCTTGACCATTATCGGATTATCTTCTCAAACTC
>JAOQMS010000005.1:40533027-40545351 GCA_027563885.1 Erythroxylum longipes | reverse complement strand
AATTCTCATTCACACAAAACACATTTTCTATAAAACACAATTATTCGCACTAAAACCGGGAAATGTCATGAATGCATATACAAGCATTTACATGTGCAAAAATTCACTATTTACTATTCATGTGCATAAATAAATGTATGAGTATGTCAATGCAATATTTAATACTCCTAACCCGTTCCAAATTATCAAATTACCCTTCTCATAGGTGAGGGGATGTTACATCAACAAATGAAGAAGTAATTTGCTCCATATGAGCTTCAATGATCTCTCACAAAAAGAATTGTCACGTTCTAAGATACAAGAGATTTTGATCAAGATATGACTTTTAGGAATATTGATGCTTTTAAAGTATTTCAAAGATTTTGGCTTCTATCTCCCCGTTTGCAAAATACAACGGCTCTTTTTTAAATAGGCATTTTCTTTAACTAGCCATTGCTTTATTTCTATTTTGAGTTGACTTTGAATCTTCAATATCATCTTTGCTAGATTCTTGCAATAATCAACCATTAAGAAAATTTGGAGCTGATTGACAAAATATATGATTAGCAAGATTCTTTCATATTTTATAAAATAAATAAAGTAAGTTCATAAAAAAAGTTCCTGCAAGAAAGGAAGCACTTATCCTATAATTTTATTTTCACTTAAGAATTATATCGTTATCTTCAAAAGAAAATAAATCAAATTTGAATTTTCAAATATTATATGGTCATCATCAAAACCATTAATGAGGCTAACAATCTCCCCCATTTTTATGATGACAAACAATAACAGATAGATTTTCAAAATTCAACTAATAATGAAGGGTTTTGAAAAGTACCTATATAATTTATAAGTTCTTACTGATTATAAGGAGTATTTCCTTGCTACCATATAGACTTCACAGCAAAATATATCACAGATTATATCATCAATTCTCAGGAAAGTATATCAATATCATATATCAAAATTATGTCTACATTCCAACCAATTTTTGGGAGACAGGAACATTGTTGAGTTCGATGGATTCCCCCTATAAGGGAATAGGTTAAGCTGAACTACGATGGTGCTTTCACAAGTGGAAGTGGCAGCTCCAGGGTTGGTGGTCTACTTTGGGACAACAAAGGTGCATGGTGTGGTGGTTTTGTGACCAATCTAGATCCAGGTTCAGGTATACAGGCGGAGTTGGAAGGTATTTATGCAGGATTACAGTTAGCTATTCAGGCTGGTGTGCAGCATATCCATATGGAGACTGACTCTTGGGAAGCTTGGAATGTATTACAAGCAGGAGAGGAGGATAGAAGTCTATGGCTAGTTGTGAGGAATTGTCGTACTCTGCTTCAACAATTTGCAAACTTTCAGTTGGACCATATTTGTCGAGAGGCTAATGGGACTGCAGATTTCTTGGCTAAGCTAGGTTTCTCTTTCCCACATGTATCTACTTTCTTTACCCATCCACCAAGGGGTTTGTTTTCGATTTTGCAGTTTGATTTAGGCTATGCTAGCCTGCCCTGTTCGAGGGTTGTTGATGTAACTTCACTTTTTCTTTTGAATGGAGCTTCTTAGATCCAAAAAAAATTAATTCTTCCCTTTTTTCATTATAAAAAAAGAAGGAAAAGAACAAATGAGGCAAAATATAGCAACAAAGTTATCGAAGTGATAAATAACATGTCATGCCCAAAATCATGCAAGGAGAAAATATATCATCAACTGACTTTTAACTCTCCCCCTACATTAGAGCTGGGAATTCTTCACAAAGAGATGGAATAGTAGCACCAAACTAAGATAAATGGTCATTCTCGCTTTCTAGTATAAGTAGTTGTTTTCATTGAAATAAGGAGATTTTGAGACAGATTGTACTTCAATTTGTTTGTCATGATTTATCGCGTGTTGTAAAACACAATGAATGTGAAACCTCACTCTGATACCAAATGATAAAGCAAACACATGCAAGAGATACATTTAATTTGAATAAAACGACAGGGGCCTGTTGAAGTTTAAAACAACAATAGGAGCCTGCAAAGCAAGAGGAGCCTATTATGCGATAGGAGCCTTTTAAGTGATAGAAGTCTTTTAAATGACAAGAGCTTGCTAAAGGATGAATCTAGTTAAGACACTTTATAACAAAAGGCACCTGTTAAAATGAAAAGAATCATTAGCAAATTGAAAACAGAAGGAGCCTATTATAACAGTGAAGGAGCCTCTTGCTAAAATGGACACACACATAAAATATAATGCGGAAATATAAAAGTTAAGAAGAGAAAGAAGGACACAGTTGATCTATACTGATTCGACTTACAACTCAAGCTTACGTTCAGGTCCCAAATATCTAACTTAAGTGTTTCACTATGAAATCCTAATAATAATTTGACGAGCCTCTTCAAGCTCACGAGTACATATTTTTCAAGGTTCTCTAGCCTTCCACATTAGTACTATTCATCGAGTCTCTACAAGCTCACGAGTACATATTTTTCAAAGTTCTCCAATCTTCCACACTAGTAGTATTTTACTAATCTCTACAAACTCTCAAAACATGTAGAAGTAATTTGCTTCATATGAGCTTTAATGAACTCTCACAAAAGGAATTGTCACTTTCTACGACACAAGAGATATTATCAAGATATGACTTTTGAAAATATTGATTCTTCTGAAGTATTTCAAAGATTTTGGCTTCTGTCCCCCGTTTGCAAAATGCAGTGGCTCTTATAGACATTTTCTTCAACTAGTTGTTGCTTCAGTTCTATTTTGAGTTGACTTTGAATCTTCAATTTATCTCTGCTAGAATCTTGCAATAATCAACCGTTAAGAAAAATTTGGAGCTGATTGACAAAATATATTATTAGCAAGATCCTTTCGAATTTTATAAAATAAATAAGGTAAATTCATAAAGAAAATTCCTGCAAGAAAGGAAATATTTATCTTATGATTTTATTTCTTTTAAGAATTATATCGTTACTTACAAAAAGAAATAAATTAAATTTAAATTTTAAAATATTATAAGGTCATCTCAAAACAAATTAGAAATTGGTTGATATCTTGTCTATCATTCATATCTTTCGATGTGCCACAAATGCTTGTTTCCAAGATTTGGTCAGGTAGTAATAGTATTCATAAACATGTTCTTTCATATTCCTGAGACTTTAAATTTTGAAAATTTTACTTTTTGGGAATGACTCGCTTCGTATAAAATGCTGTGTCTCAACATCATTACTCGTTTACATTCCTCAGGAGTTGTCTTTTTTGAAGGTGTTGCCTTTTGTCCTTTGGTAGGACCAAAGAAGGTGAGAAGAGGTTGACCCAATGGCTGCAAAAGCCGAAAGCCTGATGGTCGGAAAACTTGGGAAGTGGACTAAAAAGAAAAATGCTCAAATTGCGATTCCATAACTGTACTGTACTTCGTCGTATGCAACACTGGTGAATGTTTCTTACAGGACAAATCCATTATATTGCAGGATGAGTCTCCTTATTCCTTTGATTGGCCACCCCATTATGCCAATCATAACAACGCAATTCCAGGACCCATCACCCACTTGTAAGAGCACTAAATGTCGGATACCGTCGCTTGCGGAGGCCAATTGTCTCTGTATATCTTTCTGGGACCCCGATGATCCAGCGCACACTATTTGTGGTCATTCATTCAGGTGATTCGTTTCTCATTAATTTCTTAGTTTGATTTTGTAGGATGTACCGAGTATGAGGTTGGAAGTTTAAAGCCTGGAGGTATGATCATTTACGTGTAGAGATGTGAACCCCTTGAGTACTTGCTGCTCTGTAATGACCGGTAATCACTCATTGGTCACGTCCTGAACTAACCACAGGCCCACACCGGTGATTTCTGACAATTTGCACTTACTGTCAACTACAGTCACCATTCTTGTTACTCTTTTAAGTTGTCAATTGCCCATTGAAGCCGGAAAATTGCTCAAAACACTGTGTTTAGCTTTAGTTGTCAGTTGTCGTTGAACGAATGCTATGATGAAGTTAGAACATAACTCGCGTGAAGCGAGGCTCTATAGGACTTTTTTTTTTTCCGCCCCTATGCGTTCAATGCATTTAATTCCAATGGGTCAGGAGTTATTACTGCACTGGTCAAATTTTAAGTGCTGCTGCCTAATGAACAAGGTCTGGAATATCATGCTCTGTGTTCGAGCCCTATGCAAGATATGTATATAAATCAAGCATACAGAAGACTAGAAATTTGACCTCACAACGTTGATGTGTAATGTAATGGCCCTTAGGGAAGCTGATCGTTGATCTGAATCTCCTAAATTGTCAAAATCTTCAAATGTTAAAGGATATTGAGTTTTCAATTTAAATTCTAAATTGGAAACAAAATTATTATTTTTAAAGAATTTAGTAAATATTCAAGGATCAACGTTACAAAAAATGACAGCCTTTTAGAAGAAATTTCAGTATGCTTGAGAATGTCCATTTTTTGTCATCAGAAGATGAAGAAAATTACTACGTGGTGTGAAATTGAGCAATCTATTAATGTTTCTTTTTTTTACCAAATGCATTGAAATAGAAAATCTTTCTTGGTATTAACTGCTCGAATTGTCCAGCATGCGTGCGCCTTTCAGTACATTCTTGTACTGTTTTCACCTTGGATGCCTTTTTTGTTTTCTTCTAATTCTTGTTTGATTTGGATAAAGATAAAAAAGGAAATCCATATTTCTTAAAGTCGGCATTTTTTTCCTCCAAATTGCAGTGGACTTCAGGGAAAGAAAGAAAAGAAAAATGGGAAAACCATCAGAGAGAACGTGCTCACTCTGTCTGCTTCTATCCCTCTAAACAGATGTAGAGCATATAAGTACAGCTTTGCGGTAGATTGATTTAAGACCAAGAAGACAGAAGAAAGGGAGGAGTGGGCGTCTACTACTACATATTTGAATATTCTACTACTACTACTAGCACTGGAGTGTCATCAATCTATTCAAAAGTCCCACCCACCAACAGCCACCACCATACCCTTCTTATTATCATATTATCAGTTGATTTTTAAGCCATTAACAGTTGCTGTGCTCTGGCACTGGCTCACCTTCTTTGAAAGGAAAAAAGAAAAGAAAAATCTTCAGACAGAATCTCAACGGTGTCCAAATAGATTCCTTGATGATCTTTCATTCCCAAAAACATTACCGCCACCTCCAAAAATTCTCCATTTTGTAATTGATGACATCATCATGGGACCTTTGTTCACATTGGACCCCACAACCACCTCTACCTCCACCTCCACACCACCACCCTCTTAAAATCCTTGACTTTGATTCTTGCACCTGAAATTGAGGGATTTTTTCTGGGAAATATAAAAATCATTTGTTTTTTTTTTTTTTAACCTTTCAAGTTGGGAAGGTGGGGTTTCAATTAAGTCAAATCCAGCGGACGTCACATCCACAGATCTTATCCTCGGCGATTTCTCATCATCTGGTTGACATCTTGGGAGAAAGTGATATCCTGTTACAATCACACAAGTATTCATGTATAGTTGAAGAAAAACAATTCATATACTATTCTCCAACCGACAAGTAATTATCACCAATCCATCCATCAATTTTCTCAACTAGGTGTTATCTAGTACTTAATTTACATGTCTTAACTATCATCACAACCCCAGTTGACCATCCAATCTGTCATATGTTTCAACAAGTGGCACCAGGGCTTTGTCCCATTCAATTATATTATACTATTAATGTTTGATTCGAAAACTTGCAATACTTGAAAGATTCCAAGAAGAAGCTTAATTAATCTAGGAGCTCATACACTTATTGAAAGTCATCAAATTCAATTAAAACTTATATATCTGAAGTAAATGGGACTTCATTCCAAGTCAAACATATTATCTTTTTATTTATTTTATTGACACCCACATCAGTTAGCGACTTTTATTGAAAGCAAAAGAAAACACACTTTAAGATCAAAGGGAAATGGACGACGGGAGAAGTATGAAGAATAAGAGAAACGAAGATACCAAGGTCTATACACATATCTTTTAGGTGACAGGATTGATTGAACCAAAAAACGAAAAAAGGATTAGGATTGAATCAAAAAGATTGGGATGTGTAAACTTTTCAACTTTAGAAATTCAGTCATTTTGCATGCCTTACTTCATCTCTTTCCGACTATCATTATCACTATTTTTCTTTCTTCCAAGTCGTAGTATATAATATTCTCGTATCGCAGTAAAATGAGGGTACCTTTCACGAATTGCAGTAAAATGAGGGTCCATGCAGAGGATATTACAAAATAAGTAAGGGTCCCATCAAAAAGTGCGAACGATGTGAAAGTGAAGAGGGGAAAAAGAAAAGGTAAATGACCAGTTAGTTTCTGAACCTAAGCTACCAAACTAATTAATAATGATGTTTGAAATTAGACTTGAGTTTGATTAGTTAGTACAACAAGGGTGTGGGTGTGGGTGTGGCCACCCAACTTCATGCCTTTTATTACAGAACGTGTCTCATTCTGAGGAACAGAAAAAGGTAGAAGAAAACAAGATAGTAGTATAGTATCATCAAAATCTCTATCAGTCTGGTTAATTAATTATGATATTAAAGCTACGTTAGTTGGCGTACCATGTGACTATGAGTGTCTGAAGAATAAGCAGATTGGGACTGGAGGTGGTGCTGAGCTAGACCCTGGCTGGACAAAGACGAGCCGTCAGGTGTAGATGGCTCGGGTTCTTCGAGCTCGCACTCCAAGTTCACACCAAATAGTCTTAGCCGTCTCTTGGAGTTACCTAATGTTGTTGATCGGTTGTAAGCCCCTGAATCTACAATGATAATGCAAGAACGTGGGACGATAAGCTCAACAACACCATATTATACCAACTATAGTGTAAATGACCAAAAAACAAGAAAAGGGTCGCAATCTGCAATGCCATTTATGCCGCCCGTCAATATGTTTGATACGTGTCTGTTTATTATGTAAAGCCCTTTCTACTGATTTTTCCTGTGTTGTCTAGATTGTGTATCATTGAAAACCAAAGTATATACATGTATATTGTCAGTTTAGTGTTGATATATATGCCCTTGGATTCTTATCAACAAAAGGGTAGAAATAGACAAATTAGGATTTAACGCACCTGAAAGAGGACAATTGTTTTTGAGATTTTCTTTTTCATTTTCATAGTAAAAAGAATATAATCTCAACAAAGAGTCAATGTATCACGCGCCAAATGGTAACTGCCACAGATATGCGAAAGTTGCCTGAAACCACCCACCCTTAGTATCCTTCCATAGGACCAGAGTTCCAAACTAATTGGGACGTGTCCCTCACGCACTTTAACGCAAGTATCCAATAATTTAAATACTAAATATCACCAAATTTTCTTAACCCAAACCGAAAAGAGGAAAAGGAAAATGGAGATAGACAGACCAGCAGACAAACTATACCTGCATGAAGACAGTCAGTTTGGTATGGCACACAACTATTAGTAGAAGAAACATTAGCCCCATGACCATGTTGCACACAAAAGCTACTAGAAGGATAAGGCTGGTAATGACCAGGTGATGATGATGAGGAAGGGAATAATCCTCTACTCCAGACCCCAGTGTTACTTCCCTGCGCAACAACTGCACTGCCGCTATCACCTCTCCTCCTCCATCCTATAAACAATCTATCACCGTCCCTACGATTTCGTTCAAACAACACAATATCACCTGCGTCCAGTTGCTTCTCCTTCACGTACCTGCTCCATCCCTTAGTCAACACATAGCTTTGACTGCTGTTCCAATACGAGTAACGAAACCTCCAACACTTGCCCGACTCGTCCTCGAAACTCAGCAGCAGCCCTTTGTCGCCTGAGTTACCGCCCCCGAGTGGGAAGTACTTTTCAGCGTGTTGTTTCGGGATCACTAAGCGGTTTAGCTTCCCCACGTCGCTTGGTGTCAAGGGTTTTTCGAACATGGGCTCTTTTTCTACTTCTTCCCAGAGACTCTGTTGTTGTTGTTGTTTTTGTTGCTCTTCTTGTTCTTGCTCCTTGTTGATGTCGAGGTCATGCTTGAGATTGAAATTCAAAGGTGGGTTTTGGTTTGGGAACATGGAGTATGGTTCTTGTGGATAATTATTGTTGGTGTTAATGTTAAGCCAAGTTTGGTGGTGGTGGTGATAGAGATGTGAAGACCAAGAGGAGTTGGAGTGAGGGAAGTGAGTCGTGTGTGGTCTAGAGGAAGAAGTAGTAGTATTGGTACTTTGCTTCTGTTCCATGGCGTGCTTTACTGCTTTTGCTGTTGTTGTGCCCACCAAAGAGTTTCTGGAAGGCCAGTGGAAATTTGGTTTATTGACATTTGAGAAGGAAAAAGAAGGGAGAGGGAGAGAGAATTGTGGTGATGAATAGAGAAGAGGGAGAATTAGAGGAAGACGTTGAGTGGTGGTCGTAGGGTATAGACGATAGAGGCGTGCTAATTATGAGGTTGGATGTGGGAACTGCGTGTGTGTATGCTTTAGAAGTATTTGATATGTAAGCTTCGCTTTGCAGGAAATGACAATGAGAGAGAGAGAGATGGGAGAGGGGGTTTTCTGTTTGCAAAGTACAAGAGCACTTTAAGGTTTTGCGTGATGAAAAAAAATCAATCATTATTTTCAGTGTAATTTGATACAGATGTCTCTCCCCCAAAAAATAAAACAGCCTTTTCCTTCCTCATCGTCGTGCTGTGTTTCTTGGAACTTAAAGCATTGTTTCTGTTGTAGTGATGTAAAAAATTGATAATGGTAAGACGGATAGATAAATATACATCCGACGAAGGAAGGAACAGAGATTGGAATTGGATGGAGGTGAAGAAAAATTCAAGTTGAATTTTACTTGTTAATAAAACTTCTTTTTATGCCGTTTTGTGGGATTAGAAACATCCCATGTTACAACATTGGCGAACAAATCAAGTCGTGGGACCATCCCCTGACGTAGTGATTAATCTGGGATCCCATCCAACGGCCGGCCTAGCACTTTGTATCTGCATATCGTCATTCAATGACCACACGCAAAAATGTACTCTATCCCCTAAACTTTCCCACATCCTTTTTCCTATAATATCTCCGTGATGTCTCACAGGCCAACCTAAACTTGTTGCTAATTCGAAAAAAAGAATAAAAAGTTTATTATAATTTAAATCCTGGGAAAGATTATAGGTGGAGAGAATATAATTTTTACCACGTGCATGGCAATATATTATTGATGTTTGGCCATTCCATAGGGTGAAGACTGTGAGCTAAAGGTCATAAACAAGAGTACAAATCCAATGAGCAGAGAAGAGACGGATAGATGAGATAAGATTTGTCCAATTGGGAGTCCCCTCTTTTTGGTCTTTGAAGCCTCTCCTCTCACACTCAAATCTGTGTCCCTATCTCAAAAACAAATACGTTAGTCAAACAAACACTTGCGTTTTGGTATTTCATACTTGTATTTGATCATTATTTTAGGATTATATGTGTCTTTGCTATGAGTTTCAGACAAAACCCACCTCAATTTCCAGGTAGATTCAGACACCTATTTCACCCCTACAAAAAGGTGGACTAGTTGTTAATGTTGGGGACACATAATAGAGGTTGTTGGCTTGTGTCACAAATTTTCTAATACAAACAAATAGTTTGTGTCATCTTTTCTATCCATTTATAAATGCCAAATATTATATCAATATTTGTGGCCGTGTGTACATGTTGCTCCTCATCAATAGTGGCTAATTGTTTGAACCGTGCGATTCGCCTCAACCATGGGCTAATTAAACAAAGTCAAATGTTATAGGTGAGTGCAAAGTTAATGACACTTAGATTAGTTACACATAGATTGTTAAATACTAACAATGTAGGCTCACTGTTATAATTAAACGGGGAATTAATCCAGTAACACTTTATGATATATAATGTATCTGAAATGTCCCAAAGTGCAAATTTTGTACAAATTGCTATAAGATGAGTATTTAGGTCAAGTATTGATCACAAAGAAATAACATGTTAGGTTAGGTTGGGGAATCTGCTGCTATATAATTTGTGGAGGTTTCTGCTATAATGAAGTATCTGTATAATTTATTACATAGAGTGGGAAGAAGACAGAATATATGAATGATATATTTTAGGAAAGATATTGATGCAACAAATAGGACATTAAAAAAATTTCCACATTTGGGTGTTTTCAATTCCCAAGCAAAACACCACCTGGTGGTGGTGGTGTAAGGCCATCCCTGAGATTTCTTCACTGAAGTCCATGACTCTCTTTTTGCCTTGAAATTATACTTCTGTACCAACAAAAATATTATAATCAATATCTAAGCAGGAAGTTGATCGAGGTCTCTAGATAGCATCCACAATTATAATCACTAGTTTAATACTATGGTTTTGGCTATTACTATAACTACGATTAGAGGCATTTGCAAATCCGAATTAACGTTTATGACTTATGAGTTATAGGTTGGCTTCAACAATCTACTATTTGAAATTTTGCTACTAAGAAATTTTTTTTGTAAATTGTAGCCAAATATTATACGATCATGCCCCATAGAAATCCTGAAATATATAGAGATTAATTTAATTTGATTCTGCCTTCTGATTGGAACAGTTCAATGTAGCTATATAACACTTGCATAAGCTAAGAAGGATGCACCATAATCTAAAGTTGGATATGCATCTTTATATCATGGCATCATTTGTATTTATAAAACGATATAAGAAGCAAATAATGAAGTAACAGAAGTACAATAATTGTTCCATCTCTTGATTTCTAGCTTCTGTAGTATTCTCTTTTTAGCATTTGATAATTAGCAAGCAAAGACAACCTTGAGCATCAAGAAGCCTTGGAAATTATCAATTTTTCTAAGGGAATAAAGTTACTAGAAATTAGCAATACGTGAGTTTGAAAAAAGGATTGTTCTGAATGAAACTGATCAAACCAACTTAAGATAGAAGCCTAGAGATCAATGCCCTTTAAGAATTTTTTTTAGTTCGTCTCGGGCTTAAATGTCACAACTAAACTCTACTAATCTTGTTTCTTGCCGTTTGAATTCTGTGAACTTAATCTTGAAACCGAATGAGGAATTTAAAGAAGGAACGTAATCTATCAAGCAAAGTGTTGCTTATTAATTTTGTACTTCTAATGACTCCTTGATTTTTTGATTAACTTCATTACTTTGAGAAATAGCAACAAATCTATTTAAGATTGGTTCAGTTTGCTCAATTTGAGTGAATAATTTTACATTTAACATTTTTTAAACAAAACACCCCATATCGATGTGGGTGTAGATCTTTCCTTGCCCTTGCTCATAAATTGATGATTTTTTGTGCCTTTTCTTGGAACTTGGATGCCGTACTTCTGGGACAAGATTTGATCTAAAGGCATATTTTCAGGGTTCAAATTTGGCAGGCCCTTTCTCTGTTTCATCCATTTCCTCTCTTCTCAGGGTCGGAGTTGAAATTTAATAAAATCCAGGATTCCCAAGAAGTCTGAAGGTGCAAAGTGGCCATCATCAGAATATAGAATTGAGAGACACTACGTAGACATTAAGTATGCCAGGTTCAATCGTTTATTTTTTTGTTTTTTTACAATCACGGAAGGGGAAATACGATATATTTAAAAGGTAAGATTCTGATGTTGGATTAAAAAAAACAGAAGAAGAAAACATTACTATATAGTATACACACTGTCTGTCCTAATATGGAGAACCCACAACTTCGTTTGAAGGGGTGATTAATCAGTTGAATCAAGTAGATGCTATTCTACAAGGCTAATTACCAACATTCGGAAAGGACTATCCTAATATGGAATGTTATTTTCCTTTAGAAAAAAATCAGAGAGCATTGAAACTTTGCCTTGATTTGCCTTTAAGCAGTGGAGTCAATTGCTCAAGATGTGATATTATACAAAGGAAGTGAATAATCCAAAACTTAATCGAGTTCCTTTGAGTAATTTAATAATTTTAACCACTACAAACATGATAGTTTCACTGTGATTATTTAAGCTTAGTTTGAGAGGGCAATGTCGATTGGTAACCTGCTAAAATGATAAGTACTTATTCTCAATAAGTACTTATGTGTTTGAGATTGCTGTTTTGGTAACTGCTGGAACGTGAAAATAAGTGTTTGGCAAGTGCAGTTGCGGTTGCTGAAAAGAGATAAAATAATTAAAAAACTCATTGATTTAATAAATTATTAATTGTTGTATAAATAATTAAAATATATTATTAGTCATATAAATTTAAACTTATAAATAATAAAATATTAAATAAAAATAAAAATAAAAATAAAAATAAAATAAATTTAGTAAATAAAATATTTCATAAAAATATATTATTATTCATATAAATTTAAATTATAAACATTAAAATATTAAATTAAAATAAGAAAAATATAAATAAAATAAATTTAGTAAAT
>JAOQMS010000005.1:40506858-40519013 GCA_027563885.1 Erythroxylum longipes | reverse complement strand
CATGCAAGGGTTAGACTCCGAACTCGGGGTCCGACAGACATGGTATCAGAGCAAGCAAGTATTCATGAACAAGAGTCAGACTCCGGGAAACGGGGCCTGACAGAGTTGGTATCAGAGCATGAATGGAAGCATGAACAGGAGTTAGACTCCGGAAACGGGGTCTAACAAAATCGATCCAGTGACCATTAATTATGATAGTCAAGCTGCAATTGCTTATACTAAAGACCCCAAATTTTTTTTTGGTAAATCAGGAGAAAAGACCGCAAATTTCATTATAAGATAAAACGCATAGATACCAAGTATAACTATGTGAAAGATATAGTTGCATGAAGAGAAGTGAACATGAAATATATATCTACACGAGATATGATCACAAACTCAATGACAAAGCCAATTTCCAGAGATGTATTCATTAGGCATGTAAAGTCACTAAGACTACGTAGATGTTGACATGTACTGATAAACATTTCTCTATGTATGTTCACTCATAATAATTTCATATTTTGGATATAATGTATAATGAAGATTATACATTGTGTATTATTTGATTCATGAATATATATGTTTTGCACAAATATATTTTGGGATGAATAAAAAGTATATGAGACATATTAGAAATTGACCTCTCACACGGGAAATCATCTCTAACGAGCTAGGGATGAGACATGTTTAAAATTTATTATCTAGGTGATAATTGAGAGTGGGAAACTTAAACCATAAACGTCATAAGGAAATTGATTCAAAGTGATTTAATGATCACTATATCTGTCTTATGTTGCCAGATGTGAGTTCTGAATAGGTTTTTGAGTAGATAAGTGAACTCATCTGTACAATATTTTTTGAATGAAAGATGTTCAAGTTAAACGAAGTGGGTAAATACCGTAGCACATGACTCATACCATGTGTGCAAAACTGACCACAAAAGGGATTAATGTAAGTGTCCAGATCTCATCTTACATTGTGTGAGACCCTTAGAGTTGAGAAGAACCTCATCATATACCCTTATGACTTTTGTCTCATTCTTAAGAATTGAATTTAAGGTTTGCTACTTTAGGTTATTGCTAAAAGATCATGTAAGATGCGATCCTATAGAATAATTCTAGGAAAGTAAATTAAATTTAATTCAAAAGAGAATTGAAGATAGAGGAAGGTCATTTATTCAGATCATTGACTCGCATGAAAAGTATTCATAAATGACCATTGTCTCTTTAGTAGAGAATTTGAATACAGTTATGAAACAAGAAATTAAATGAGATCAAAAGAAAGTACAAATGCGAGATATGACCTAGGGTATAGTATACAATGTCTACTCAATGACACTTAAGTCCTAAGATCAATTTGTTAATCGAGATGTCATATACTCCTAACAGATATATGGCAATGTGCTCTCGTCGTATGCTAGTCACACCGGTTATTGAATAAGTATGAGCACTGCAAAGTATTTTTTTATTAAAACTCATCATGTGTGAGTGAGAGATATTGCATCATTTTACACCTATGAGGGGTAGTGTTGTAATTATGCTTTTAATAACTACTAAAGGTAGTTATGTGTTTTGAATGTAAAACACCAAAACCGAAAAGCATATAAGATAATCTGCGTTTGTTTTTTGCATTATTATTGTTTCTTGTTTCATACGAAGAACAAGAGGAAAGTAAAGATCTACAATGTTCTTTAACCGGTGAAAATTCAACATAATCCAAGTATGTGATTTTGTTTTGTATGCATATACAAAGATCCTATTTTTTAACATGATCTATGTGATTATGTTCGTGCTTGATTTTTTCTAACAGGAAGCAACTATTTGTATTCCTCATCACAAATTTGTATGCATCATCACTAGGAGGAGACAGGGTTGATCACTTACAATTATCCAGGTAAGGTCCATGTTCACTTTTACGTTATAATTTCAAAATTTGTTGTGGTTTCGTCGTGAGTGAGACCATTGCCAATTACGATAAACGATTAGCAAAGCCATATTAGACTATTTACATGGTTATTTCTTTTGTAGTTGAGGAAGTGTAATGGTAATGATTCTACTAATTATTTTATATTTGTTTCATATAGAAAGGAATTTTGGAGAAGGCAAGCAAGGAAGCGTACCAGTTGTAGAACTTATAAGGCGGGTGAGGAAACAATGCCTATACCTTACACTGTTGAGATGCCTAAGGACCGTCCAAAGTTTTTTTTTGGAAATTAAATACATTTCATTGAACTAATAATGTACATTACAATGATGCTTCAATTCTAGGTTATTATAAAAGCTCGATTGTTTGGACTAATCGACAAAGAACTTAAGAATAGTTACTACTAGCTACTTGCATATACAAGTTGATTCATTTCAATGACCATTTCATTCTCTTTTTCTCATTACAATACAGGTGTCTATGATCCACTAGAAGACAAGCTTTTCATTAGAAAAGATCGCTTTCAGCTCCGGCGAGAAAGAAGAAATGCTCAATCTGTGAGTTTTTATTTTTTTAACTTTTAAATCAAATATTATAATTTATTTATTTATTTTTATCCATTTATAACAAATACATGACACTATTCATTTCCAAATTTTATTTTTTCATTCCTAATTTTTACTAACTAATTTATTAATTTATTTTAGATATTCTAACTCTTATATTTTTACTTATTTTCTTCTCAAAATTTTTTCCACATTCACAATTTTAATTTTTCAACAAAATTTAAAAATTAACAATATTTATTTATACATTTTTAGCCTATTGTAAAATAACATATTCATAAATACTTACCAATTCCCTTAAAATTTTATTTTTATTTTTTCATACATCACAATTATCACACCCATAATTCCTTCAAAATTTTAAATCAGGCTATAACTCCTTATATTCGTATACTTTTTTTTTAATAAAATTTTAATTTTAATTTTTTTACTATTTACTAAGATATTTTAACACATTTATTTACACATTTTCCTCTAAACTTTTTCTAAACTATTTTATCTTTTCCACTATATAAATTTCACAATATTCACTCACATATTTCATCCATTTATTTTTTTAATTCATTCGTTACTATACATTTCCAAATTTTTAAAATTTAAAAATTTTAATTTTAATTTACTTATTTTATTAATTCATTCAAAATAATCCAACTATTATATTTTGACCTCTTTTCCTTGACAAAATTTTATCTCCAATCATACAATTCTATTTTTCCCACAAAATTTTAAATTACACAATATTCATTTATACATTTATAAATATAAATAACATAACATATATATATATATATATATATATATAATTTTAAATTAATTACCTTAGCATTATACTCATTTGAATTATGACTGCGCAATTGCGGGTCTCTGTCTCTAGTTGAAGTCCTAAAAGCTGGAATGCCAACCAAGGCTATGAAAAACGGGTATTCTCGCTGCGTATTAAATCTCTGGTTTTTCAATATCACGGACAATCACTGTCAACTCCTCATCTATTCTACGGGTAGCCAACCATTACAAGAACAAATGACTGCTTTCGAACAAACACATTTCATTCCATGTTCTATTCTTCTGACGAGAATCTTAAATCCATTTATTGGTAAAAGTTAACGATACTCTTGGATCCCACATGCATACAGCTAGGAAAACGTACATTGAGTGTAGACTGGAGAGCCATAGGGACCAGAGATACTGAATTTTAAAGCAATAAAAGAAAATTCCAACGTCTTCATTTAATTGTTCCATGGACAATAGCAATAGGGGACGAGAGATACCTGAATTTTAAAGCAATAAAAGAAAACTTCAAGAATTTTAAAGCAATAAAAGAAAATTTCAACGTCTTCATTTACTTGAGCCAGGGCATTGTCCAAGCTGTACAAGACAACAGGAAAATTTCTACATATGACTACTGTAAAACAAGCCGTAGAAGTTCGGAAGTTCTAAACGTGTTCTATAGCGCAGTCACAGTCACTGTGACAGCTCATCTGGAACTTCTCTTTTCATGCCATTAGCAACAAAGAAATCTGAACTAGATTCATTTACGGTCCAACTGAGATAGGTTGGCCCAACATTAGCCGCAACTTCACCAAATTCTGTCTTTGCTCGACCAATCTCTTCAAAGTCTATCATGGTGGTAGTGACACAATCAGTATTACACAAAGCAAGCACCAGAATAAAAGAGAAATATTGCAGAAACACAGAGCTTAAGCCTTTGTCTTGAAGGAGTACCAATCAAATGAAAGGAAAGGAAAAAAGAAACAAATGAATGCATACCAAGATCAGCTGATATTAGACATTCTCCATGGTAATTCGGTCCTGCCAAGATGGCTCCTGAAGGTGAAACAATTACACTACCACCACCCCATGTACTTGCATCAAATAATTTGTCACCGTCTGATTCTTCAGATAGTGGAGGATAATCTTTCCTTGGGCAAAATTGGTTTGCAGAAAGAACAAAGCAGCTACCTTCTACAGCAATATGGGTCATGGACGCATTCCATACTTCACTTGCATCAAGTGTGGGCGCACAATATATCTCAACACCTAAATCATAGGTTAAAGAGGACATAATTGTAGAAAAATAATATGCAAGATCTTGAACGGAGAGGAATTGAGTTTAACTTAATTATATCCATGTTAACCAAAAAGGAACTTTATTAGAAATTAATAAAAAAGACGGCACCTTGATCATATAAATCGGTTCTCAGCTGTGGTGATCTATTGTCCCAACAAATGAGGCCACCTACCCTCCCAATTGATGTCTTATACACCG
The DNA here is from genome assembly GCA_027563885.1 of Erythroxylum longipes. NCBI lineage: Eukaryota > Viridiplantae > Streptophyta > Magnoliopsida > Malpighiales > Erythroxylaceae > Erythroxylum > Erythroxylum longipes. Next base: position 40,514,276 of record JAOQMS010000005.1, on the reverse strand, counting down.
ACAGTGATGACTTCTCTCCTGAATTCCTCGGCATTAGCTTGCGCTGCAGTCCAAGATGTTTTCCCATGGAATTAAAAAATAGAGCTGTGCTATAAAGACATGATCCACCTCTCTCCACCACTCCTATTACTAAATGGACTTTATATTTTCCAGCAAGTTTTGCAAGCCTGTCAAATTCAGGACCTGATAGACACCCACATAGCAACACATCAAAGAAGAAACATTATAGTGAAACACTTGGTTGTAACAAGAATCATGAGTAGTTTACAATAAATTGTACATTCAAGGACTGGAATACAATCCACAGAGACTCACCAGGAACATTGATAGCTGAATCACAATACTTCTGAAAATCATCATTGGAATGACTTGCTATTACACCATTTGGATAACCACCAACAAATGCTTCTGGAAATACAACCAATTGTGATCCATATGCAGCTGCACCAGTAATTAGCCTTTCCACCTTATCTGATTGGAAAGCACACATCAAGTGCCGTTAATAGTAATAGATAATCTAATTTCTATTATTGCATGCAAGCGATATCTTCTTGCATCCTAAAACCGATAAGGACATGAATACAGGTTTTCGACAGCAACTCACGTATCTGTTATGTGCTGTAGAGTTAGCATTTTAGTAAACAGATAGCAAACAAGCTCTGTGCATTCTTCCAGTAGCTATACATAAGAAGGGCTATTGAAGAGCTTACGCTAATAATTTGCCAACAAATCAAATCCTTAAAACCCTCATTATAGACCCTGGTACCTAAAGTTGCCGGATTATCAAAGAAGACAGTCGAGGCCTGGACAGCCGTCGCTCTAACAACATGCCTCTCACCGTCACCAACAACCGGAAGATGAGTCCCGAATTTCTCTAAGAGTGAATCCCCCGTGAAAAGGGATCTTGGAACAGAATCTTTGGCGCTGACAAAATGGGGTTTATCCGTGACGAGGTCGGGCCGGATCTGGTGGAGGACCCAAAGCATGGTATCGCCATCGGACTCGGACAGAAGACCCACTTCGTTCCTCAACTGTTCAAGAGCGGAGCACAAGGCGGTAGAAACTCGGAGCAGTTTGAATTTGCTACCAACTCCCGTTGGACGACCCGGTTTCCGCTTGGAAGGGGACTTCGACCTTTGATCCGACGGTTTGAATCCCGGCGGGCGACCTCGTTTTCGCTTTATATTGACCTGTTGCCCTGACACCACATTGTCGGAGGATGGTTGTGTTTCTGCTGCGACCTCCATAGTATTAAAAGGCAAAGCGTCTTGTGCACACTCACACTCTACCTAGGAAAGACGCTTTGTCCAATTTGGTCAAAACTGTTCTGTACTGCATAGACCTCAGTCAAATTGCAACTTACAACTGGCAGCTACAACGGAGTGAACTTCCAAATTCTAATCCTTCCTACTCGCACACCGAGGTGCCATTTTCTATATTATCTGTAATTCTTAAGACGGACTATGTGTGATTTGCTTCCACAATTGCATTGATTAGCTTGGCAACAAGTAATCTGGGAACATTAATTAGAAATTAAGAAAGTGTCAATCAAAAGCTAACCTACAACTATAAAATAAATGCAACATCATCAAACTGTTTGCTATATCTTTCTTTATATTGCATTGCATGTTTGTCACACTCAAATTGAACATGTAAATTATGCAACCTATCGATGAGTATCCAGGTAAGATATGGCAACTGCTCCAACGGGCAGGACATCCTCGTCAAGGAATGCAGTTGTTTGTGCTCCTCTAGAGTTTGTCACCACGGAGAAGAGTGCAGCTCAAGTCCGTTGTTCCCATGATCAATGGGATAAAATGTACGGATTCTCCAACCAAAGTTTCTCGCACTCTTGTACATGCCTTCATCATTTACATGAAGCCTACAGAAGCAGTGCATTGGTGAACAACAGGTCCTTGGACTCCAAAACCTGTTGGAAGCAGGAAGAAATTTATACATCAATCTCATTGACTGACTCATGATTACCTTTTTTATCCTTTGCTGAATGTAAGAGAGACCTTCAGTATTCGTGCTCCTAAAAGTGCCTCTAAACTTCGATGTTTCAGGGATTACGATTATTTCCCTGGTCGGCTTCAATAAACCCAACTGACACCACCCATGCAATCATGAAACGGACAAATTTTGAGGTCAGTTACACCTCCAGTTCAAGGAATCACAGAGAAAATTTCCAACGAAGATCATGAACATTACGTTTTTGTGGGCACTAGCAGAAAATAGTAGACAGTTTTTATGAAAATTGATTGAGAATATTGTTTATGAAAATGAAATACTACTGCTAATGCAAACCCTTTTGTATTACTATAAGTTGTGTTTTAATAACTTGTTAGTACATCAGTCCCATTTATAATAGTTAAATAAAATTTCAGGAGGTGAAATACTGGGCTTTGTTGAAAAACTGTAGGAGGTAGTAGTTTCGCAAACTTTCTAATTTTACTGAGATCGTCTCTAACACAAACAACAACACAAACGATTAAAAGCGAAATAAAAAATAACACCAGGAATTTGATAACGTAGTTCGATACACCTTATCTACGTCTACGGGGCCCTCACCTAGATTTATACTTTCATTGAAGTACAATAGATTTACCGACACCACTCAACTCTTTACACTATCTCTCAACCTCACTTTCTGTGAAAGATTTTCATACTCAATAACACGACCTTTTTGTGTTAACCTCAACAAAAGATTTATCTCAACAAGTTATTAATGAAAGACAATAAATAAAAGACTCTAAGTGTTTAAACAATTAATAACAAAATCTTAATACACCTTAGATTCAAACAGAATAACTTCCCTATGGGTGTAGCTCCTCCAAAAAAAAATCTGAAAGTTGTTCCTACATTATATGTTGATTCACGCAAAACGCAGAATGAAGTTACGCCCATAGACCTCTCAACGCAAGCTTTCTAATTCACCAAGGACACGACAAACATGTTCCCAACAGTACCAAGAGGCCTTTACTCCTACGCAAAATATGGATTGTGCACACTTGACTTCAATACATGCATATTCCACTCAAAGTACTCACAATACGCACTCTAGCCATCAACCGTAGGTCACACCATCACAAAAACTGCACACCTCTATTTTAGCAGAAATTAATTAATTCACAAGGAAATTCCAGCAATGCCCTTTAGCCACACATCAACATAATCCACCACAAATCTTCTTAAGATATACATCTATTCAAGATAAGATTCTATAACATCTAGAATTTTATCCAAATAGTTCTTGAATCCAAGTTAATAAAAAATTTGATAAGTTCAATTTATAAAAATATCCCAAAATAAAATAAGTAGATATATACACCATATATCTAACAATCTCTAATTCCGGCCCCCCAAATCACATAATTGGACATATAGATATTGAATCCACAATGCTCCTCCTCAATTTAAGATTCAACACAAGCACAAGTCAAGCATGAATAACAAATCACAGAAGATTCAATACAAATACAACAGTCAAGTCAAGTCTTATCTTCTCCCCCTTTGAGACAACATGTGCCAAAAAGACTAATTCAAAGAGCACCGAAAAAGCGCAGAACTCACTGCTTTAAGTGGCGAAGAGTTTCAGTAGCCACTTGAATAATACTTTCAATCCTCTCAATTTCAGTAAAGAAAGCTGCATATGGATTGACAGAAGTCGTTCCCAAGGCATCTAAGGGGCTAGATGTGGCATACGGCAAATCCACTACCTGTGGTTAATGAAAAATCCTTAGATTGATGTTCATTATGGACACCAACTCAAGTACACTTCACTCTATCTTGGGAACTTCATTGGCATATAAAAATTCAGTGATTAAGTAGAGAAAGTATAGTAAAGAGTGTGGCTTACTCTCAACAGCCAACATAGCTTCAATAATGAGGCATCCAAGATTGAATCGCATCTCAGTACCGATTACATAAAGCAATTTGGCCTGTGCCAAGTAGACAGAAACAACATGTGTGCTCAGCATCTAGTTGGTCACTACTAATTTAAAGAGCACAAAATACTTTTGGGTAAGCATTAAGGAACGAAGTATAGAACTAGACGACCATACAGTCACTTTCCCCACCAGTTAGTACCATAGCAATTAAGTCATTTGACACATTCCAATCATCATTATAAAGTAGATCACCAAAACAAACTACCCAACCCTGCACATATATTGCCCTATAACTCATAGCAATCTCATTCAAAATATCACAAGAAAAATAGCAGTAAAATTCTTTTACTAGATCTGAATCATAATGCTGCGGAAGCAGTGACGCTTGAAATAAAAATCGCTCCGATAATAAAGTGTCCAGACCATGTTATTGAAACTCCTCTAAGTTGATTGGGCGATCGAGAACAAACTTGACAGTGTTGAGAGTCGCCCATTTCTGTTCAGCCATGGAAGAGTAAAACTTGAAGGGAATCGTATTATCCACTGTCAGGTGGACAAAAGAATTACGTCGAGGTGTTCAGTTTGATTTCTGATCCCGCAGCTTTGTACGTTTATGAGGAGCCATAGGAGGTGCAGTTGGTGAAGTAGGTGCTGCAGGAGTTTCATCAGAATCTGAAGCAGAGTATTCAATAATGGATAATATGACCAGAGTAACATCATAATTTGGATTTGGTACTTTTTCCCGAACAGAGGTAGTGTCGGTGTAACACTCCTACTGCTATAAGGTACATACTAGAATACCTTTATGTCATTCTAGTACATACCTTATAAAAACAGCATGTTACCTATCACACTTTCACTTTATAACATGGCAATTAATCCAGCTTAATCATGGCATCAACTAAATACAAGAAGTCACCAATTTTTTGAAAAAAACAAATTTCCTCTTTTCATTTCATAAATTTGAATGTACATACATTGTAGCTTTCCAAGATCTATACATGTACATCATCAAAATCAAATACAAAATGTACTACATGAAAGAGGAAATACAAAAGATCTAACTAAATCCCTCAGTCCAGCTGACCGACCTTTGAGCCATATCTTCTTCAAAAAAGTACAAGAATTCAGCTTCTTGTACGATCTCTTAGTATCTAGAATCCTCTCTTGATTCTGAAATGTCAACGTATAATTTTGGGTGAGTTTTCCGAAATCAGATGAGGTAACCATCATCGATGGTTCACTCAATTCATGCAACACATCAATATACATAACATGTAATTCATATCTTGGCATTTTGCATATAACATCACATAATACATTTCTCATTTAGATATAATTTTTTCCAATACATTTTAATCAATCAAACACACGTATTAAAATGCATATGTAATGCTTGAGAGATTCACTTTCATTTATTATTGTTTTTATAACCGAGTGCCTTTTTACTAGCTTATATCCCTTGATCGATACCGAGCTGTATCAGATAATGTCCCATATCCTTTAGTGGCTACCGAGTACATTCACAATTGAGCTTGAGGCTCTGATCACAGTAGGAGCTTTAAGCACTTTAACCCACGACTTCGATCACAACTGCCTTTATCTTTCATGCATTCATGTAAAGGAATGCTTCACACTTTTATATTCACAATCAGTCACATAATTTCATGTTCACATTTAGAACACTTTTATCACCGGACCTTGGTCCGGCATTCAACAAACAAGTTGAGGATCATTTATTTCATCACATTCACATACAAGTAGCACTTCCAATACAGTCTCGAATATAGAACTCCCTGGACAATCAATTATTCAGAATCAACACAATCAAATCATATCCATTCAACAATCCAAACATAATATAAAACAAACAATTGAGTGAGTGAGACCATCTAGGTTACTCACGGATTGCTTCTGAAGCTATTTCCTAGAAGTTCCAACAACATCTGGATGTTGACGTTCCAATTGCTCCTCCAAAACAAGCAAAATACACATATCATACTTTAACACAATTATAAGTATGCATTTATGCACATGTATGTATATGAAATATGTACAATGCATGTTCATGACAATCCCGAGTATCTTTCCATTAATCTCTTCACATAATCATACATATTTCCAAACTCATATAAGTATCATATATACTTATGTTGTATACCTCAATAAACCCATAAAAATCAAAATTCATAACTCATTTCTTCAATTCAAATTTTTCCTAAGACACACTTTCGGGTTAACTTTCCACGATCAATATCATAATGAAAATGAAGAAATTAGAGGGTACTTTCTTCTATAAAATTGTTCGTATATCTCTTAAGTTTCTAATGACACTAATATCATTCAATTTGGTTCAGTATCCTATGAGTTATGCTCATAATACCACAGACTATGTATAATTGAACTTTTGGCTAGTTCATGATCATACCCTCAAACTGTACAACTCATAACTTTCAACTTAGATATCTAAAAATTACAAACTTAATACCAATTGAAAGATAAGAGAGTGAAATATAACTTTTTTGAATATACCTTTGTCTGATTGAGCCTATATCCATTCAGTTTTTATAAAAACATCAAGATAAAATTTCTGTCTCGGGTAGTACTACAACCTCAATCCAGACTCAATTTGACACCAGATTTTGAAAGTCTTAGAGATAGAATTAAATTTATACTTCTATAAAAAAGTTGTATAAATATGTCTCTAGTTTAATCTGAATTAAGAATCACCTCATTTGGACATTTACAGCTCAAGATATCATAAAAAAACCAACATATGTTCAAGAAAAACATTACCCGCATATCACTCTCGGGTCGCAACCGCGACGCATCGTGATTGCGACTGCCGCATTCTCCCAATGGGGTCGCGATCATGACTTCCGCATGTGCCCAGCAGAGTCACGATTGTGATGTGTCTCGATCACGACCTGCTTCTGAGCTGACGCACTTCTTCTTCTTTCTTCATATCTTTTTCCAAACTTCCCTTCCATTTTAGACCTAGAAGATGAGGTTTTTAGGCAAAGTGGTCTTCTAAACAATTGTTCATCTATGTATTAAGATTCTAAAGAACCTAAGTTCATACAATTTGGCTCAGTATTCTGAAATTTATACACAATTTACTACATACTATTCAGAAACAGAGCATAATCCAAACCTTAATTTCAAGACAAATTTCAACACTTTTAGAGATAGAATTCAAACTCGATTTCTTCATGAAAATTGTAGCTATTCATCTCTAGTTTAATATAAATTAACAATCATCCTATTTAGATATCTTTAGATCAAGATATGTCAAAAAAACTGATACATGTTTAGTAGAAACACTACACCTAACACATTTCTAGCACACTTCATCAACAATTTCTTCCTAATTCATCTCTTTGGCTTAATCTATCACTTCTAACTTATATCCACATCATTTCTTCTTTAATAATACCCCAATTATATTTCAATATTATCTATACACAATTCAAAATCCATGCTTGATCATATACACCAAAAACAAAACACATCATATACACATTCATC
>JAOQMS010000005.1:40494702-40506758 GCA_027563885.1 Erythroxylum longipes | reverse complement strand
GCTCAACATTAATACCTTAAATCTTTATGATGCCAATTTAATTCCAATTCTCCAAGTATGATTCTTTAAAAACATAAGTAAGTCATATGGAATACATGTTCAATTAAACATTCCAACTAGGCTACTATTTGGGGCCTTACATCAACACTACCTTGTTTATATCCTTGACTTATGAGATATTGTGTGAGCCTTTCGTACCAAGCCTTTAGTGCTTGTTTGAGACTACAAACAACTTTCTTTAGCTTAAAAATGTGATCTCCATGGGCTGAATCAATAAATCCTTTCAGTTGCTCGACATACACTTCTTCCTGTATAAATACATTCAAAAAAGCATTCTTTACGTCCATCTGATAAAGCTTAAATCCCTTCACGCATGCTATGCCCAATAATAGTCTGATAGACTCAAGTCATGCCACTGGTGCAAAAGTTTCGTCAAAGTCTATTCCTTCCACCTGAGAATATACCTGAGCTACTAACATTGCTTTATTTATGGTTACATTACCCTTTTCGTCTGTTTTATTTCGAAACACTTATTTTGTTCCAATCATATTAGTATCCGATGGTCTTGGCACTAATTCCCATACATCATTCCGTGCAAATTGAATCAATTCTTCTTGCATCGATGCTGTCTAGAACTCATCTTGTAGAGCTTCTTTAATGTTCTTTGGCTCGAATAAAGATGTGTAGCACAAGTATCCCATAAGTTCTCGATAATTAACCCTTTTTCTTTCCCTTTTTTTTATTCTTTCACTAACATCTCCAATAATGTTCTCTAATGGATGATTTCTTATGATTCAAGAGGGAGAATCATGGTTCAAATCAACTTCTCTAGAGTTTTGAACATGTAAAGGAATAGTTTCCATATCTAGTGTTTTGGTTGATTCATCATCCGAAGTAACTGACAGTTCTTCAATTCGCGTAGTTACTTCCTCAACAACAACTGACTGCAAATATGGGAGACTTTTCAATTTTGTCTCTTTGTTTGTTTGGCTGGTTCAGAGGGTCGGTTATGTAGATTTTCTTCTGCCATTTCACTATTTAACAAAGATACATCATCTATCACAACATTTATAGACTCTAGCACTTTCTTGGTTCTTTGATTATACATTAGGTAAGCTTTACTGTGAGTTGAATAACCAATGAAGATTCCTTTATCACATTTGCTCTTGAATTTTCTGAGCTATTCTCGATCTCTAAGAATTTAGCACTTACTCCTAAAAACATGAAAGTAACTCACATCTGGTTTCTTTCCCTTCTAGAGTTCATAGGATGTCTTATTCAAGATGCTTCGAAGATAAACTCTATTACATATGTAACATGCTATATTAATTGCTTCGGCCCAAAATTGCATAGGCAATTTACTTCCATTCAATATAGATCTGACTATTTCTTGAAGTATTCTATTTTTCCTTTCGGCAACTCCATTTTGTTGTGGAGTTTTGGGTACTGAAAATTCTTGTATGATGTCATACTTATCACAAAAGTTATTAAAGCTTGTATTCTCAAATTCTCTTCCGTGATCCGATCGAATTCTCAATATAGTTATATTTTTCATATTGATGACCTGCACACATAGGCTTCTAAAAGCCTTGAAAGCATCTGATTTTTCTTTCAAAAATGATACCCATGTATATCTAGAATAATCAACACAAGTTAAAAAATATCTCATTCCACCAATGTTATCATGTTGTGTTGGACCAACCAATTCCATGTGAATTAATTCAAGTATGCGTGATGAGGTAACGTGTCTAACCCTTTTGTGTGGCACTCTAATCTATTTACCCATTTGGCACGCACTACAAATTGATTTCGATTCTTTGTTCATTTTGGCTAGACCCTTCACAACTTCCAATTTCGTCAACTTGCTAATGAAACCAAAATTTACGTGTCCAAACTTTTGATGCCATAAATCAATGTTATTATCGTGTGTGGCTAATTTAAAGGTGGTCATGACCTGCAACATTTAGCAATTGTTGATTGATCGCTTGCCACTCATAAGACATTCTCCTTGTTCAGTTAGCACCTTGCATTTATCACTTCTAAATTTAACTAACAAACCATCATCAAAAAGTTGGCTTATACTCACCAAATTGGCTTTAAGTCTATCGACATGGAGCACATTCTTGAAGGGAGGCAATCCATCCACAAATAATGTTCCTCTACCAATCAGCGAAGCCTTCTTTCCATCACCAAAGGTCATATGACCATCCGTACAACTCTGATAATTAGTGAAGTAATTCTTTTCCCCTATCATGTGACGTGAACATCCACTATCAAAATACCAACCATTTTGCAAATTTGCCTTCATCGATTTAGGAACCACGAGAGCTTGCAATTCACTCTTTTTCACCAAATTAGATTTCAATACTAAGAGCTGATGTTGAGATTTTTATGAGGGATATAGAATTCTTCAACTTTGGCTTCTTTGAAACAGCATCTGCAGTAACTGATAACATTTTAGCCTTATATGAACAATAACTCTGTAAAAATGACATGTAGGTACAAACCTTTGATTCTTTCTCAATGTTTCTTCTTCTCGGATAGATCTAGACATATCATTTTTCTCGTCATCCACCTTTGAGCACTCTCCCTTATAACCAATGCCTTCAAGATCTCCTTTAGCCTTACCGATTTCTATTAACTTTTTTAGTTTTTCTGTGCCTCCATTCAACATTCTTAATCCCTTTTCGGTACTTACTAATCTCATTCTAGCTTCACCAATCTCATCTAATGCCAACATTAATTTCTTTTCTAATTCTTGGATGGTGTTCTTCATGGAGAGATTCTCTTCCTTCAATCTTTCATTCTTTCTACACGTTTTCACCCATTTTTCATACATAACTTTATAAGCCTCATAAATATTCTCCTTTTATCATCTAGGCCACTTTCATCACTATCATAATCTGATAATAGGTCTTAAGCTGAGTTGTTTGCTTTTTTCTGGAAATTTTTTTATTTCCCCCTTTTTCGTCTTCAGTTACTTCCTTCTCAGTTACTGTTAAGTAAGTAATTGGAATTTTGCTATATAAAGCAACTAACACAAAACTATTAGTGATTTCTTTTTCACTACCATATTCATTATCAGATTCATTCTCACTCCAAATGCTAGTAAAGGATTTTCCTTTTCTTTTCTTCAAAGTATTAGCACATTCGGCTTGAACGTGCTCGAAGCCTTGAAACTCATAACATTGGATTCTCTTCACCTTCCTTTCACCCTTTTGAGTTTTGGCTTGTTCTTTAAGTTGTTATTGGATGAATTCCCACCATGTTGTCTAAATTTGAGTCTGTCCTTTTTCATTCTTTTTAGCCATTTACCAAAATTTCTTGTGAGTAGTACCAAATCTTCATTCTCATCGGATTCATCTTCTGCATCATTCACACCTTTTCAAGTTTCAACCTATAGTGCCAATCCTTTGCTTCTTTCTTGCTTACCCCTTAAAAGATTCATTTCGAAATTTGTTAAAATTTCAATTACCTTCTCCAATGACAGATCATTAATATCGTGGGCCTCCTCTATTGCTGTAATTTTCGGAATAAATCTCTGAGGCAGTGATCTCAATATTTTCTTAACTAGTTTCAGATTGAAATATTTCTTTCTGAATTGATGTGTTTGATTTGTTATATCTGGTAATCTTTCATAAAAGTCTCCAATGGTCTCATTTTCATCCATCTTCAGTTCTTTAAACTTCACAGTTAACATCTATGATTTTGACACTATCACAGATTTAGACCTTTCATGAATAATCTGCAAAGCGTCCCATTCTTTTTTAGCTGATTCACAGGCTGATATCATTAAGAAACTTCCTTCATCAATAACACTAAAAATCGTATGCATTGCTTGTGAGTTTCCAAATACACTTTCTTCTTCGGCTCTTGCTCATTCAACTGGATCTTTTTGAACTACCTTTCCTTTATCATCAGTAAGCATCGGATGTGTCCACCCATGTACTTCTAAGTGCCAAGGTTTTGTACCCTGAGCTTGGATGAAGACTCTTATTCGTGCTTTCCATGCAAGATAGTTAGATCCATCCAATAGTGGTGGTCTGGTGATCAATGCACCCTCTCTTGTAGCCATGTTCGCAAAACTAGGATCTGCACCAACTTGCTACCAAGTTCTGAAACAGTAACCTTCTCTGATACCAAATCAAAAACCATAGGAGGTAGTAGTTTTGCAAACTTTCAAATTTTATCTTAGTCGTCTTTAGCAAAAACAAAAACAAAAACGATCAAAAGCAAAATAACAGATAACACAAGAAATTTGATAACACAGTTCAGCACACCTTGCCTACTTCTACGGGGCCCTCACCCAGATTAATAATTTCACCAAAATATAATAGATTTACTCAAGGCTTTACAGAGCCGACACTACTGAACCTTTGACACTATCCCTCAACTTCACTTCTTGTGAAAGATTTTCATACCTAATAACACGACTGACTCGTGTTAACCTCAACAGAGGATTTATCTCAACAATCTATCAATGAAAGACAATAAATAAAAGACTCTAAGTGTTTAAAGAATTAATAACAAAATCTCAACACATTTGAGATTCAAACAGAATAACTTCCCTATAGGTGTAGCTCTTCAAAAAAAAATCTGAAAGTTGTTCCTGCACTATATGTTGATTCACGCAAAACACAGAACAAAGTTACGACCATAAACCTCTCAATGCAAGCTTTCTAATTCACTAAGGACACGACAAACATGTTCCCAACATCACCAAGAGGTCTTCACTCCCACACACAATATAGATTGTGCATACTTGACTTCAATACACGCATATTCTACTCAAAGCACTCACAATACGCACTCTAGCCTTCAACTGTAGGTCACACCATTACAAAAATTGCACACCTATATTTTTAGCAGAAATAAATTAATTCACAAGGAAATTCTAGCGATGCCCTTCAGTCACACATTAACGTAATCTACCATAAATCTTCTCAAGATATAAATCTATTCAAGATAGGATTCTATAACATCTAGAACATTATCCAAATAGTTCTTGAATCCAAAAATCTGATAAGTTCAATTTATAAAAATATGCCAAAATAAAATAAGTAGATATATACACCATATATCTAACATTTGTAATGATTCTACTAGATCTAGTATCCATGTACTCAATAGTTTTAATTGTTTTGATCATACTTATCTTGAAATAGTAATCGAATTTCCTTATAGGGACGAGGAATAGGCTTGAGGATTTCTCCTTTTAAAGAAACGGACAAATTGTCAGCTTCTCTTTCTTCTTATGGCGCTTTCCGTCAATTTCTTCAATGAGAACAACACCCTTGTAATTGTCACTTGTGTTAGTCTGCAAGTCTGGTTTGCACATAGAGGGATCTACATCTTAGATAAAATGTCCATGATGATGACTAACAAGCTGGTTCTCTATCATGTTTATAATAATGGATCGGAGGTTCATTTTTGCCTTCTCTGTGAGAGAATTCTAGATGTATAAAAGGATCTTTTAAGAAATTATAAGAAGTCTTTTAAGAAATATAAAAAATTCTATTATATAAAAATCCACTTTGAGAACATAAAGATGGTTTTTAGGAAATTACAAATTAGTTTAGTCTTTCAATAATCCTTCCTAATTTATAATTTTTAAATGGTCTTTAAAATTGTTAAACCTGTCTTTTCCTTTGGCTTTTATAAGAGCATTAGTTGGCTGGTTTTAAGTGATGACATTTTTTGTTCAAAATTTCTTTTGATTTATGAGGTCACGAATAAAATAATGATACAATCAAATGTGTCTAGTCATACTATAAAAAATTACTCTTCGTAATTGTAATAGCAAACATATTTTCATAATAAGTTATTATAGGACTTTAATGCTTCTATTCAAATATGAAAGAATCCTTCTTAACTATAAGCGACAACAGTAGATGTTGCATACTTAGCTTCAGTTGAAGAAAGTGCAATAATATTCTACTTTTTAGAAATCCAAGGTATTACCTTTGAACTAAACAAAACAAGTAGTTTGATGTGATTTTTTAATTATCTAATCTGTCAGCCCAATCATTATTAGTATAGCCTACCAACTTGTTATCTTCTCTACTATATTTAATTCTAAGGTTCTTTATTCCTTGCAAATAACACAATATTCTTTTTTCATACTTGAAATAAAATTTATTTAGATTTTTCATAAATATGGAGTATATCTTCTAGCTTGTAATATATTAGACCTAATATGAGTAACATAGATCAATGATCCAACAATACTTTTGAATATTTTTAGATCTATATTATTTGTTTCATGATTGTTTTGTAACTTCTTATTTAATGCTAAAGAATTAGACGTTGATTTGTAAGACTTCATGTGAAATTGCTTGATTGAATCTTTAATATATTTTTCTTAAGAGTTGAAGGTCTTCCTTTTATATTACTTTACCTAAATGCTAAGAAAATATTTTATATACCCAAGATTAGTCATCTCAAAATTTTACATAATGGCATTCTTGCATTCATCAGCTATCCTTAAATTTTTGCTACTATAGATTAAATCATTTACGTATAAGTACACCATAAGAAAGATAGAATTACTCCTTATTTTCATATAAAGAGATGGCTCATTGTGACTTTTGAAAAACTATTTTAGTTAAAGATAGTAATCAATTTTCATGTTCCATAAACATAGGACTTGTTTTAAGCCATATAACACCTTTTTAAGGTGATGAGCTTTGTCTTTTTGACCTTTAAGAATGAAACATTATGGTTGTTCCATGTAGACTTCTTCTACTCAATCACCATTAAAAAAAAAAACAAACTTCACATCAAGTAAAAAAAACTTCTAATTCCAATTGGGTAGCCATAGCTAGAACAAATCTAATAGTTTTCATACGAATAGCTAGAGAAATGTTTCATTAAAATTAACTCCAATTTTGCTACTAGATGAGCTCTATGCTTTTGAATGCTTCTATCTTCATTGAATTTTATTTTATGCACCCATTTTAATATGATCAAATCACTTGTTTTAAGCATATCCATAAGCTCCCATTTGTCATATTTTTAATGTTGACCATTTCTTTATTCATTGCTTCTCTCCATACTTCTTCTTTTGTAACTTCATCAAAAAATTATGGTTCACAGGAGAAGAAGGCAACATTACTTGACCTATAAACATCAATTAGTGAACAGACCTTTCTTGGATGTGAGTTAGATCAAAGATTAAAATATCAATTTCAAGTAAATTTGGTGAATGAGATCTTTTACCTAAGGTTTCTACTGCATCTAACACACATATAATTTTATATTGCTAAATATTAATAGATTTAGAAAGAATACAAACTTCATAGATTTTGGATTCTTTATCCTTCTAAGTCTAACTTGCAAAATCATCACAACAACATTTACAAATAATTTTTATTGAATTATGTTTAAAAGAAGTCGATAACCTTTGGATTCATAACTTTGACTTTCTCCTTTCTTGTCAAACTTCTCTATATTATAAGAAGTATTTAGGGCATAGGCAATGTAACCAAAGATTTTAAATATATCCATCTTTGATTTACTAACAAGAAATTAAGAAGGTTTTTACCTTGCAATATATTCCTTGTCATTCAAACAATTATTCTATTCTTCCATTCAGCCACTCCATTTTATTGAGGAGTGTAACAAAAAGTCGTTCTTCCTTGGATCTCATTTATTCTTACAATACTTCATGAATGGATTATAAATAGATTCACTACTATGATCTAATATAAATGTCCTCAATTAATTTCTACTTCATCTTTCTACAAAAGCAATAAACTATAGAAAGGTAAGAAAAGAATTTGAATTTTTCTCTAAGAAATACAAGTATGTCATTCTTTTATAAATGAAAAAAAAAAGATAAAATATCTCTTACCACCAAGTGACAAAGTCCTGCATAGTCCTTAAGTATTAGTATGCATAAGTTTTAAAGAAGGTTGTGCCTTCTCTAAGGATTTAGAAAATGGAAGACAAAGCATTTTACCATAAATACAAGCTTCACAAACTTTATTAACTTCAGCAATTTTAGGTAGACCAGTCACCATATTCTTCCTATTCAAAGCTGTATCGCTTGGTAAGTAAGATGTCTATATTGTAATGCCAAAGGAAAGTTTCATCAGCTTATTCACTTTTTTAAACTAAAATTTGATTTTCCTTTAATGAGATTGGAAAAAATTATTATAGTGTATTTTTACCTATAAAACAATTTAGTTTTTTTTGTCAATGATAGTATACAGATCATCATCAAAAATTAGTTTATAACCCTTCCTTAGTATCTATCCATCACTTAACAAATTATTTTAATTCTAGGAGCATATAAAATTTCATGTATGAGTTTATTACTACCATTCTCGGACTAGACAATAATATCACCTTTTCCTTCAACTTTTATGATCTTGTTATCATTAATTTCTACTTGAGAAGAATAACCTTAATAAATTTATTCAAATTATTCTCAATCTCCTATCATGAGTTTATTACATCCACTATCAACATAACAATCATGTTTATTTAATTGTGTAATACTCATAAAAGCAAATAAGACTTCATTTTCCTTTAAGAAATTAGCTATTTTTTGGCATCTTTCTTTCTATCATTTTTATCTTAATACCAACAATATCTCTAAGAGTGATTTAAGATTTTATACTTCTAGCATTTGAATTTTGATTGGCGATTAGATTTTTCTACAAATGATGCAATTATTGTTACTTTTATCATTTCAGCTGCTACCCTTCTAATTTTCACGACCTTTATAATAGCTGGAAAATTGATTATGAAAGGTTAATATACCAGTCAAAAGAGGAAAATTCAAACTTCTTTGAAACTTAAAGATCAATATAAGATATAAAAATGGAAACAAATTTAAGACTTAAAACATACCATTAGTTAATTAATTTCCATAGCTTTTAAAGAAAAAGTAAAGATAAAACCATTTTAATTACAAGCAAACATCTTCCAATTAGGTTAACCTTATCTTTTATGTTATTTTCTTAACAGAGTAAATTAACCTGAACTAGGAGGCCATTTATGTAAGCTTTGAGACCAAACCAAGTTTATGTGCCTAAACTAGTTGAGTCCACCACCCCAATATAGCAACAAGCCATTAATATTGAATATCAAGTGAATCAAGCTCCAATATTATAAGTTGACTCATATTTTACTCTTTAAAATCCAAATATAAGTACTCATAGATTTTCCTTCTTACCTTTTTTTAACCAATTGGTTCTCTAGTAAAGTCTAATAGCTTCTGAGTCATCACACTCATTTTTAATTTTGAACGAGTATCCAAAACCTACTATGCTTTTCATGTTAATACTATTATTAGCAACCAAAGCCATGCCATAAAACTATCTGTGTGAAAAGGAGAAATAAGAACTTAAGCGAACACGAAGTTTCTGAGGATTCTTATTGAATGATTTTAAGGGAGTTTAGAGAGAAATTGAATTAGGTCGAAGTGAGCTCCTATAAAACTAGAAAATCATATCTCATCCTAAAACTTTATATCAATAAGTTATGATCCATATATTTGTATATAACACATTTTATCCTTATGTCTCTTTTTAATGTGAGATAACCCCACTTGTGAATTTTCACCGTCTCCCCACTTGTGAATTTCCACCATCTACCCCTCACAAGTGAATCCAACCATATTGAGCTAACTCCCCTTCAACCCATAGTTAATGTCAATCTATTAATCTCTATTCATCGAACTTCTTCAACCTAGCTATGGTACTAATAAATAAAGTACTAATAAATAAATTTGAGGGGACATAAAGAAAACTTGGAATAGTTCTAAGTAAGCCCGTATACAAATAAGGCATCATATTTCAATTTAAAACCTTAATGTAATGGATTATGAGTGTTATCTTTATATATAACCCATTTCATCCTTTTCTCTCTTTTTGATACGGGAAGAATCTACTTGTGAATTTCTATTATCTTTAGTTTCGCTTAACCTAAACAAAAGAAATGGTTCGAATATGTCCATTACTTGGGAGTTAATGTACATTGAATATGACAAAAAAATCATTAATACTAGTTGAAGAGTGATTAAAATCAAAATTTCTTTAATTAATATTGGTATACGACAATCTAATTAATTTCAATTTGGTGATGTTGATTGGCTTTGTACAATGCTTTCTTCTAAAGAACAAAGACTTGATTAAGAGTGACAATGAGTTAGATCGACCCAAGCTGCCTCTAAGCTGATTCATTTTATCCGTGTCTAATGCCTTAAAAATGTGGTTGAGGTCCTAAAATGATGCTAATTTGATTTAGTTAATTAAAATGGCTTTATTTTATTGATCAGTTATGGTCCTTTAGATCAAGTCAAGTGAATTTTCTTAAACCTAAGTTTCACCTGAAGTCTAATTAGCTTATATCTGTTAACTTTGAGTTGAGTCTGACCTAATTTATCAACCTATACTTAATATGCTATTGTTACCTATATGTGGTGGTCACATGTCATAACAATAAGATGGACATAAAAATAGTAATATATAGTTGTGTAAACTTAAATCTCTTTATACCATATCTAATATATGACCGAAACAAAGACATTATAGGTTTTGGTCCTACTCATTGTGTAAACAAAAGATGATTAGTTTTGGAGTCGTTTGATTTTACTTTTATTTTTCTATTGTAGTTTTTAGTTTTTATTTTTATTTTTGCTTTCTATTTTTTATTCAAAAAATATAAAACCTACTTGACTATTAATGTCAATATAGTTATAATTTCATAACTAATAATAATTAAATATTTAAAACTTAGAGATGAATTAATTAAGTAAATAGTTTTATTTTTCTCTTATATAATATTTATCAATAACTATTTTTGAGAATTTTGTTATATTTTATTAAAATAAAATAAAAATTAAAATATTTATAAATAATATTTATTTTAATATTATTTTAAAGATATGTTAAATTTAAAATAGATATTTCTTAAATAATTATCAAAATTTAAAATATTTAAACTAAATTATAAAATTAGAATAAATTTAATCATTAAATTGTATTTATCATCGTTCTTATTAGTAATTAATGTTAAATAATTAAATAATAGATATTGAGCTCATGTTAATTCAGATTATGACAAAAAATTAAAAACGAAAAAAAGTCAATCTTTATGGTTTTCATAAGTTATGAAAATTACAAGAAACTCAAACTAAAATCAAAAAATTAAAATTTTTTTATTTTAATTTTGAGTCAAAGTCAATTTTTTTTTAAAATTAGGCTGTAGATTAAGTTTAGGATTGGATTTCATGGTCTAGCTCAATTTGAAGCCTAACCATGTTTATTAAAATCATGTCTATAGTCCTATAGTATGCTATCTGGCATCGCTGGTGTACTTCGTGCTCATTGGTCCTCTCTTTTACTTTTTTAATTGTTTAAGATAATGATTTAGTGAGCTTGTTTTTTTTATTTAGGAAAACTTTTCCTCCTCTCCCTCTTGAGTTTTTTAGGAATACCTTTCCTCTACCTCTAACCGTGCATCTCTCTCTCTCTCTTAATTTTATGCTATCTTAAAGTTTCAAGTAATGGCCCTTCGACATGACCACCACCCTTTTTCCAACTTTATTTTTCTACTTTTATATTTTTTTTCCCTATTTTTTCTCCTCACTGCAATAAAATAAAATTGTTCTAAGCCTTTTGATATAAAGCTAACCATCTTTATATATTTTTTTGTTCCTACACAAGATAAGAAACTTACAAGATGTTTTATTCTAAGCCTTTTGATATGACAGTAATATTTATTTCTGACAAACTAACGAGTGAAAATCTTGGGAACTGTAACGCTCGAACAGAAAGCAAAGCTTGAGGAGGCAACAATCTGATTAATCTTTAGGCCATCTCCAACTAAAGCCATCTCCAACCATTACACCAAATTTTTACAACAAATTTGATGTAAAATAGAATATTCCCAAAATCTTAGTATACCAAATTTAGAGTTACTCCAATTATTCTACACCAAAATTCTACACCAAAATTTTACACCAAATTTTTTCAAAGAATATACCACAATAATTTAGTTATTAACTAAATTAATTTATATTTATACAATAATTTATATTTATTTAT
>JAOQMS010000005.1:40462866-40494602 GCA_027563885.1 Erythroxylum longipes | reverse complement strand
ATTCAATTTATTATTAATTCATTATATAATAGTAAATATTAGTGTATTTTTTGTTTCAATAAAATATTTATTTTTACTTATTCTTATAATTTTTACTTCTTATTTATTATATACCGGTTTGTAACAGTTCACTACCGGTTGAACTCTAAACCTTAAATCTTTCTTTTGACAGGTTCGATATCCAATCTGGTTTTTAAAACATTGCCTAAGATCTTCATTATAATCAAGTTGTTGCCTTATTGGTGGGGATCTGCGGCCTAAATATGTGGAGAGTGGACCTGTTGAAGATTAAGAAAAAGGAGGGAAAAGAGAGGAGAATTAAAAAAAAAAAAGAATGAAGAACATTCATTGTTTACGTTAGATATATAGTTTCTGTAATAGTTTTTCTAGTTTTTAGGATTTTTCGTATTTTTCTAAAGAAAGAATAGGGATGGAGACTTTGTATTTTGCTATTCTTCTATTAGTTTTTACTTTTGTTATAAGTAGCTAAATTCTTCTTCTTGGTTGAAGGGAATCACATTATCATATAGTATGTATGAGATTTCTAAATAAAGTTTATTTCATTGATGAATATTAAGTGTCTTCTGAATTGCTTTTCATGATTGAATTGATTGATTTCTAGAGTGCACAACTAGGAATTGATTTGTTTAATTTATAACTAGATTAGTAGGATTTGACGTTTAGTCTTGCTAATCCAAATTGGTAATTAGGATTACCATCTTTATGTTAGAGTTCGGAAATTCTAAGAAGACACTTAACTTGATTAAATACATGTCCTACATGTGTTGTCTTGTTCAATGGTTTCTTAATTCATCCGATTAAACTTTGTTTTTTAAAGACCTTTATATTTAATTGATTAAGATGTAAGGGGATGATCACCAATTCCATCTATTGACGGTCACAAATACTATGTCATTTTTACCAATAATTTTAGCCATTATAGTTGAATACATATTCTCAAACAAAAGTTTGATGTGCTGAATAGGCAAAGAGGCAAAAATAACCCTAAAGCTTGTTTTTGAGGACAGGTTACAACATTCAAATTAAATCTTATTATTTTAGAAATTTTCAAATCAAACTCTACATTAAAAGAAAAAGTGACAGAAATATAATGCCTTTAATTTTTTGCCACATCAGCGATAATGTGGTAAAAATTTATAAATTTTAACTTTGATTGTGATTCTGATGCTCCATGTAACTACCATGTGGCACTTGGAGACCCAATTATTTAAAATTGATTATTAAAATTATGAAGTTAATATTATTATGTTGATTTTAATTTAACAAAATAATTAACCTAATTATTTGTATTAATTAATTAATTAATGAGTTAAAAACCTCACAATCTGAAACCCCTAATTATCGTTGGAGTTTACTATTGAGACTTCTGAGGGATGATTCCTAACAAATATTTAATCTGACTCATATAAGCCTATCAAAAGAAAACCTAAGATGAGTTAGGGCATAGGTTTTCTAAGGAACGATTCTTGCAATTCTTTAGCCTACGTCATACACGCCTATTAAGGGATTGTCAGAAATGAGTTATTGAAGATGGCTGTGGATCTGTTAGATCACTAACTTGCCCTGTATATGTCCACAAGCGAAAAGCTCTAAAAGAATTTTTGAGTATGGTTATCAATTTGTCAAAAGAAGACTTGTTTAGGGTGAATTGATTAGATGTTTGTTTTGATCTCACCTCATTCTTTATCTACAAAAGGCTATCGGAACTTATCTTTCATATTTGAGGAGTGATCTTGGATCATCAAGGATGGGATTTCTTATGACATTTATTTTATTATATTTTATTTTATTTCCCATTTATATTTAATTTTAATGAACATTTTAACGTTTCATTTTTAAGCATTTTAGATAAAGAGATTTACATTTGAGGGAAGCTCTAATTTTAGAATAATGCAAAAATTCTACATTAAAACAATACTTCCTCCTACAAAAAAAGAAAAAAAGCAAGTTCATAAATCATATATTTGGGTGAGAAACATATAACCACATATGTTGTAGGTTAAGAAATAAATTCTTTGGTGTCAAGACAAGCCACGAATCTTAAGTTAAACGAGTTATTTAACTCTCTAAATGGCATCTATATAGTTCAATTTAAAAAAGTTTTTTAATTTCTAAACTTTTGTCAAATAAAATTATAATATAAAATAAAGCTACAAATTTACTATTTTTCAATTTAAAATAACTTTTTAATTTCTAAAAGTTTGTTAAATAAAATCAGAATATAAGTGAAGCTACAAACATACTAATTTTATGTTAAAAGTTATCATTTAAAAAAACATATTTTACTCTCTAAATGACTTTTAAGTAACTTTATCAATCACAAAGGAGTAACTTGATTGCCAATAAAAATTTAATTAATCTCTTTCTTCATTTTGGTTGTTATAAAGAAAATTGTGCTTAAATTTTATTCATAAAAAATAAATATAGTATTTTAATAAAATAAATTTTTTTATTTAATATTACTAACGACATTAATAATTACCCAAATTTTGGCTATATAATTGGATGCTTATTATAAACTAGGATCCGAAGACAGAGAATATATAAACTTTAGCTCGGAACTTGACTACAACCTCATTATTGGAAACTTTATTTAAATAAAATATTTTCTATTGGCAGTCTAAGGTAGCTTACCTGTATTTGCTTCTTAAAAGCGATTAACGCAATAATAAACTTTTAATTTTACTCATTAACGCTGTTTATTTCACTTTCTAACTTTTCTTTTCTGTGTGTTGTTTATGCGATGTCAGTGTAATGAACTATGGTAAATTGATTAAACAACGAATTCTATGAC
Source organism: Erythroxylum longipes (assembly GCA_027563885.1). Taxonomy (NCBI): domain Eukaryota; kingdom Viridiplantae; phylum Streptophyta; class Magnoliopsida; order Malpighiales; family Erythroxylaceae; genus Erythroxylum; species Erythroxylum longipes. The sequence goes on along the minus strand of JAOQMS010000005.1, from coordinate 40,491,787 downwards.
TATAAATCCTTGAGATTCTAAAGTGCGCTATTAATTACGAGGTAATATATATATATATATATATATGTTTAAGAATTTGACTCAGTCCCACGAGGCGTTAGAAAAGAGAGAGCTAGTAGAACAATGCGGGCGTCGTTCATTAATTAATAAGATAATTATATTTTAATTATTATATTATAGTTGTGTTGAATAGTGACATAGAGAAGTGTGACATTTACTATGGAAACTTCATTTTATTATGTGCCCATGTGCAGCTAGCACAGATATTCTTGTTTGTGTTTCGTCATGGACAATGGGAGAATCATATTATATAGATGGAGAGTGGTTTATCTGGGGAAACTAAGCATATCATTCACTTAATCTCCTTTTATTCTCTGTAACGAGGAACCATGGCAACCACTTCGTTTATCTCTTCAATTTCTAGAAGGTAAAGAACCAGCTATTTCCTACGACTTTGATTTTCCTTTCCCTTACATGATCTTCATTTTTGTTGTCTTCCTGTTGGTCATCTCATGATGATAAATACACAACTGAGATCAATTTTTTTAAGTGTGTATTTCAATTACCTGAAACTGGGAATGCCGTTTTTGTTCATATGGCTTACGAGTTATTAAGGTATTTTTTTGCAATTCCTGGTCTTCCTTTTCCTTTTACTTTTCGTATTGTCTTTGTTATGGAGACAAAGAGGTTGTTTACTCAAATGTTTTGTGCATAACTTCTCACATGTTATTTTCTCAATTTCATTAACTTAGGATCTGAATAACTTGTGAAAGTTTATGTTTACAAAGTAATCATCTGTTGCGAAGACTGTTTTATGGCATTTTCAAGCTCACCAATTATTCCTGCAACATTGCCTCCCCCTTTGGAAATGAGCTTGTCCTCAAGGTTAAGGTGAGAGAAATCTTGACGATTTTCAGACAGGGGTTCCCAAGTAGCATCAAAATTTGGTTGATGTTCCCAATGAATCAAAAGTTAAGGCATAATCTGACCTTGTTGCAATATTTTGCAATAGCCAATCACAGCAACAGGAATAAGAATTGGATGATTGTCAATAAACTGAAGGGGCAATGGAATAGCTGGAGCTGAATGTTCTCCCACGCACTTCTTAAGATTTGAAACATGAAACATGTTCTGAATGTTGGCGTCAACTGGTAATTCCAATTGGTAAGCCACAATCCCAATACGTTTAGTGACACAGAATGGCCCAAAAACCTCCGAGAGAGCTTATGTGTTGTCTTGTGTCTAACTAATGTCTGTTGATAAGGTTGTAATTTCAAGAACACCCAATCATTCACCTCAAATGTGATATAAGTTCGCTTAGGATTTACCTGGATCCGCATCCGTGTCTAAGCTCGTAGTAAGTTGGCTTTAAGAGTATCAAGAATGGAGGTGCGAGCTTTGAGCAAGTCTTCAACTAAAGCTACACTTGTAGTACCGTTCACATAGTCCTGCAATGAAGGTGGGGACAGCCATAAACTGCCTTGAATGGAGTCATGTTGATTGCATAATGTTGAGAGGTGTTACAGCCCCATGTAAGTAGTTCATCCATTGCTTTGGATTATCATAAACAAAACAACACAGATAATCTTCAAGCTAACAGTGCATGACTTCCATTTGACCATTGGATTGCAGAGGATACACATTGCTGGTTGCCAAAGTTATACCCTGCAATTTCAATAGTTCTTGCTGATATCACTAATAGTAGTAACAGGAGTAAGAATTGGATGATTGTCAATAAACTGAAGGGGCAATGGAATAACTGGAGCTGAATGTTCTCCCACGCACTTCTTAAGATTTGAAACATGAAACACGTTCTGAATGTTGGCGTCAACTGGAAATTCCAATTGGTAAGCCACAATCCCAATACATTTAGTGACACGGAATGGCCCAAAAACCTGCGAGAGAGCTTATGTATTGTCTTGTGTCTAACTAATGTCTGTCGATAAGGTTGTAACTTCAAGAACACCCAATCATTCACCTCAAATGTGATATCAGTTCGCTTATGATTTACCTGGATCCGCATCTGTGTCTAAGCTTGTAGTAAGTTGGCTTTAAGAGCATCAAGAATGGAGGTGCGAGCTTTGAGCAAGTTTTCAACTAAAGCTGCACTTACAGTACCGTTCACATAGTCCTACAATGAAGGTGGGGACAGCCATAAACTGCCTTAAATGGAGTCATGTTGATTGCATAATGTTGAGAGGTGTTACAGTCCCATGTAAGTAGTTCATCCATTGCTTTGGATTATCATAAACAAAGCAACACAGATAATCTTCAAGCCAACGGTGCATGACTTCCATTTGACCATTGGATTGCAGAGGATACACATTGCTGGTTGCCAAAGTTATACCCTGCAATTTCAATAGTTCTTGCTGATATCACTAATAGTAGTGTTGATATTAGAGATTTGCCTGCCTTTCAATGCCTTGTATAACTCCGACTGAATTAAAAAGTTCCTAACTTGCACTTGTCACAAGCCAAAATCAATTCTCTCGTCGAATTTCTCCACCTTAAATCTGACAGAATTTGAAGCCCTATTTCTTGACTTTTTTTTGGCTGTGTACTTCTGCCTTGACAAATTTTATCGTAGAAATAACTAGTACTCTAAAAAAATTCCAGGAAAGAAAGGTGGGTCACAAACGGACACACTTAAGTACCAAGTCTTTCCTTAGCCAGAACTTTTCTTGACATGCACTTCTACACTACTACTCCAAAGCTCTACTGCACCAAATGAACCTTTCTCAAGAAAATCTTTTTTGATATGAAAGATCAGTCAAAACTGTCATCACAGAGCATACGCATAATTTTCAAGAAAAACACACCTTGGCTCTGATACCAATATTTGGGAATTCAAACCTCCCATACCCATACCCAAGGATATTTCATAGACAAAAATATCAAAAAATAGAGAAATAATAACAACACAAGAGAATTTATGTGGAAACTCCTAAATCAAAGAAAAAATCACAGGCACCGAGAAGAAAATCCACTATGTAAAAAATTCTTACAATCACACAATTTTTTCTCTCACCCAATACTCTAATACACCCATAAAGAAATACCCAAAACAAACTCTCCAACTCTCACCTTAAAAGAGGAATTTAACTAGAGTCAAAAGTTGTTATACAAATCTTTGACTTTGTATTGGTGCCTATAACCAAGAAAGTAGCATCCTCCTTATACAAGCAAGAGTCTTACCCCAAATGTGCTCCCCAACTAATATGGGACAAATTAAAGAGCCAAACCCAGCCACACTCCACCTTAATGAAGATCTCCTGAAAATAACAAAACTCTCAATGTAGAGAATTATCACGCTTCACAGCATCATGCTCCACCATAAAAACATACCCACTTAAAATAAACAAATTCCAAGCCTTTCACTTCGACACATGTAGAAAATAACCTTATTGAAAAATTATGGTGCAACTCTCATGTTTGGCTTTCCTGTAAGTCCATCAGCTATCGACATAAATTCCACCACACACCTTGCATTAATGCCAAACTAATTTCATGTGCTCATAGGAAGGTGGAAGAGACCAGATGAGTCTCAAACCTTAATCCTCATCATCCATATTAACTCCAATTGCCTTCAGTTAAGAGACGATCCCATTGTGAACACTTAAATTATCTGAAATTATGGTACCTTCTCTCATCTGCAGTGTATGAAACTGCTCCTTTAGGTACACTCGATTTGAAACACCCTTTGTTTAATACAACTCCTCGAGCTTTTCCTAGAGCTCCTTTGCCGCAGATATTTCATACACATTCGTAAAGACATTCTTGGCCAAACACAGTCGTATCCCACTTGTTGATCTCAAATCCAGATCCTCCCAATCTTCATCGCTCATACTAGATCTGTCCGTACTAGCCGTTTTAGCAATATCACTAGTAGCAGTGCTGATATTAGGGATTTGCCTGCCTTTCAATGCCTTGTGTAACCTCGACTGAATCAAAATGTCCCTGACTTGCACTTTCCATAAGCCAAAATTGATTCTCCCGTCGAATTTCTCCACCTCAAATCTAACATGATTTGAAGCCCTATTTCCTAACCTTTTTTTTTGCTGCGCACTTTTGCCTTGATGAATTTTGCTATATAAATGAATAGTACACCAAGTAAGTTCCCAGGAAAGAGAGGTGGGTCACAAACTTACACATTAAGTACTAAGTCTTTCCTTAGTCAAAACTTTCCTAGACATGCAGTTCCACACTACCACACCAAAGCTCCACTGCCCCAAATGAACCTTTCTTAAGAAAGACTTTTCTGATGTGAAAGATCAGTCAAAACTGCGACCACAGAGCATACTCATAATTTTCAAGAAAAACACACCTTGTCTCTGATACCAATTTTTGAGAATTCAAACCTCCCATACCCACACCCAAGGATATTGCGGAAAATAGAGAAATAATATCAACATAAGATATTTTATGTGGAAACTCCCAAACTGGAGAAAAACCACGGGCACTAAGAAGAAAATCCACTATGTGAAAAATTCTTATAATCATACAATTTTTCCTCTCACCCAATACTCCAATACACCCACAAAGAAATACCCAAAACAAACTCTCCAACTCTCACCTCAAAAGAGGAATTTAACTAGAGTCAAAAGTTGTTATACAAATCTTTGACTTTGTATTGGTGCCCATAACCAAGGAGGTACCACCCTCCTTAAGTAGCAAGGTCTTGCCCTAAATGTGCTCCCCAACCAATGTGGGACAAATTAAGGAGCCAATCCCAACAGGTGGAAGGTAGAGGAGGAGGGGAAGGTTTTTTATATTAGAATTTGAAGATGTGATGTTTGGTAGCATTGCACTTATCCTCCATTAATTTTTCAAGACCCATGGCCTCATGAAGGTTTTGTGGTTTAAGCGTTCTCAGCTCTCCTTGGATATCGTCCCTGAAGCCAGATAGGAAGTAATTGAGAAGATTCATGTGACTGAGACCTGAGATGTAAGTGGAGATGGCCTTGAACTCGATCATGTAACAGGCCACTATGGACGTTTGTTTTAGCTTAAACAATTGGGATTCATAGTTGATAAATGAGGAGGGTCTAAAATAGAGCTCCAATTGGTGTTTAAAAATATCACAAGAGGATAGTTGGCCTGTAGAGTAGGGCCATTGGAACCACTGAAGAGCAATTCCTGTAATGTGAAAGATAGTAAGACTGAGGTGTTGCTCCACTGAGGTATGGTGAAATTGGAAGAAATGTTCAATTTGGAAGAGTCACCCTTAGGCATTGTCACCCAAGAAGAGGGATATTTTGAGTTTGGGGACTTGAGATGGTAATGGGGATGATTGGTCAAAAGGCGGTTGGTTCAGGCAGTGAGAAGAAGATGCCATAAGAGGGGCGGGGACAGTCGAGGAAGAAGAATAAGGGAATGATATGGTGAGAGCTGTGTTTGGTAATGATAATAGAAGAGAAGATGGCTTATCCAAATTGGCAAGTTTTTGTTTCACTGAAGTTCGGGCTGGGGTGGTCCATTTGGTGAAATGGGGGGCAGGGGGCCAAAAGTTCCTATGTCCGAATCCCCCTACTTATACTCTCTCGATCGAGTCTGTCATAAATGGCTTACCTAGTAAGAAGTACCTGGTTGGCGTGATTTGCAGGCTATTGTATCAATCTGAAGGTTGACCCAGTGTGCATCCAAAGGATAACAGCTGCAGGTTCCTCTGTTCCAAAAAAAAAAGCTTTAGCACCAAATCAGACACGACAATTTGCTGATTCCTCGACAAATTTGGAATAGGTGACAATACCTTCAACCATCTCTCAACTAGAGCACCAAATATGATGCAGTGTATCCGTAAAATAAGAAAGGGGATGAGAAAATAGAGTAAAAAGAGATGAGAATCAGAGGTAGGTGAGAAAAGAAAAGACTTTTGGGAATATTTCTTACTGATCATAACATTCCAATGTTATATTTATAATAGTATGCCTTACAACATTTATAACAAACTCATGATTGGAAAATACCAAATGATAGCATATAACAAAATCTCATAACAAATTCCCTCATCATCACTCATAATCCCTCAATTTGGCAGGATGCATAACCACTCTTTTACTTCTTCTAGTTCCTTTGAGTGCTTTGGCTAATTTAGCATCTATAATGGGCTTTCGCACCTGATCTGAGGTTATGAGCTCACCAATTATTCCTACAACAATTTATGACATTTTTAAATTTGCACAACAGTTTTTCACCCTTTTAAAATGCTCCTAGTGCCCTCGAGGGTTGGATTCACTCCTCTATAAAAGACAACTTTATTGAAACCTTAGTGTGGATTTTGTTTTAGTTGTAGGTACAGGCTACAATAGGTCCAGAGAAAAAGAGATTCATTCTTAGATATTAAAAACTTGTGTCAACCTCTATGGGTTTTTTTAGTGACCTTTGTTAGGGGGTTTTCAATTCTCCAATTAATTCAAATCTTAAATTCTACAATGTTCTTTTATACCTTTCCATTTTATAAAACCAATATAAACTGATTACACCATTAGCCAATGTAACTTAGGAGCGTTGATTATATCGTTTACTAAAGAGGTCTTTGAACTCCTTGACTATTTCTAGATATATAGGCTTTTTTGTTAATTGTTTGTGCTTTTGTCACTGATTTGGGTATCCCTCATTCTATCTAGATCTAGTCAAGAACTAGGTAATCTTTTGTTATTTTTAGTCCTCTTCTAAACATTACCTCATCTAGCTTTTAGAAAATCAAGTGTTTTGGTTTCTTCTTTTATATATTCAGAGTGAACCCCACAATGAAGGAATTTCTAACGAACGATGTTAACGACAATGAGAATATACAGAGCTAATGTGTGTCTTCTTAAACATAGTGGATCAATTTGATTGTTTTCCTTCTCTGATTAATTGGTATCTTATAAAATTTTCTTCTGTATTGGACACACTTGTGATTGTGTTTGCTCGTGGTTGATTCAATGTTCTTTGGGTGCTAGGATTTTAATTTTTTAGTCTTTATCAAACCATTGAAGTTTTAAATTCTTTTGCGTTTATAGTTTTCAATATTTTTTTGTTCTTTTTAACCACCTAGTACTATGTTTTTGCATTTTGTACAAACCTAATTACTATTGTTTATTCAGATTTTAAACCATTGAATTTTGATTTGCTTATAGTTGTGTGCACTTGTGATTTTTGTTAGTTTATACTCTACAACTAATCGATTACCTATAGTTTAAGTGAAAAATAATTTAAAGGGATTCTTTATCATGTATATGTTTAGATAGATGTGACAAAGTTCATGAGATAATTATACATTACAAATGAAATTATAATGAGATTATAATTATAAGATTCATATTGCATTTATGTATTAAACCTAAATTATTCCTAGTCATTGTTCTATTAAGACTTGATATTAATAGAACGTAAAAAGGCTAGCACAGATTATATTTTTCCTTATGAAGGAAGTAGTTAATCTCATAGGCTGAAGTATGGAGAAACTTAAACAAACGTATGGGTGCTTGTTAGAGAACAAGTTCACTGAACATACCTGATATAAGAAATTCATTTGGAACATCACTTGTATGTCTATGGACTTCTCATTGTGATGATTATATAAGTGATCATTTGACTTGAGGTCACCAAAGTTATCTTGTATAAGGATTGTTATGTTTTGATTCTACTTATTATTTATTTAATCATGGGTCATTTAATCCGTAGTCATTAGATGTAGCATGAACTATATGAAGGTAGTTGAGTAATCAAGATAGGATTCATCACCCTAAAGTAATTAGGGAGAATATTTTGTTGTTCTCAATTAGTATTAATTCACGAAATCCTTGGCTAAGGTGGAATGACACTTTGTAAATAGTTTACAAATGTCATTAATTGGATCAATAGCTAATGCAGGAGAATTAATATGATTGGACTTTTAAAAAAAGACATTAATTCCATGTTCTGTCTAATCGAAACATTGTATGATAAAAGGATTGAATTATACATAAAAATCATGTATTAAATGGTTCGTTAAAACCGTGACATTCTTAAGTACTTGGGTGCTCATGATGCATTGCTAGATGTCAATCTTGATATATGATTATAAATTATTTAATTAAAATTAAAGATAAATTAAAAGGAGTTTTAATTTATCTAATTCTAATTATGAATTCTAATTATAATTTATGATCATTACCAATATATTTGGGAACCTAATGAGTCTTACATATAAAATGGGTCAAAGAAAGCAAAGATATTTTATCAAGTTAGACTTGATTGTAAAGTTTAAGAAACTTTATGATTAAATATGAGATATTTAATAAATAAGGATCAATATAAGATATTGGATCTTATTTAGGCATAATTCGTATTTAATTATAATTATTTGTAATTTTAATTAAATTTTAATTGAAATTAGAATTTAATTTGAATTAAATTACTAAAATGTCCAAAACGTATTATAAATAGGCTTAAACTTTATGGATCTAACACTTCTTACTTATAAGAGTTACAAAGTTCTCTCAACCCATTATATAGATAGCATTAGAGGTCAGATATTTGTGCGAATGCGGTGTTAAGACGGATTGATTTTGGAAACAGTTCGAGGGATACGATAAGAACATGATCAAGCTTTCATAATAAAATATGAATTTAGAGTCACGCTTTATTATGATTTATGTGTTAATCATTTCATAGAATTAAATTGATCTTGGTTTTTGAGAAACTAATTTGTAAAAAAGTTTTGTAATTTTTCCGTTGTCGTTAGGATCAAATCTTGACTTGGTTTCCCAACAATTTTCACAGTCATTAGTATGGTGCCTATCTTTGGGATTTAAGATCAATCTTCATTTCCTTTCTCGAGTAATATTAGAGTCGTTTTGGGACTTGTTGAACTTGTCTTATATAGATTTTGTTTAGCATTAGGGTAGGAGTGATGACTATGACTTCTAATGATAAAGCAAAGGCTAGTTCTTTAAGGAGTTATGAGTTTAGGGGAAGAGAATATATCGACAGATAATGGATAGACTCTTAGAACATCAGGACCCTTATAAGAAAGTTTTTAGAAATAGTGGAGATTTTAGACAAATATAAGATTCATATAATATGCATACAAGAGACAAAGCAGATAGGGGCTAAAGTAAAAAGGATTAATAGGTTCATACTTTAGTATGTAGGATATTCAACATGATATAACGGGGTAGGTATATTGGTTGTTAAAGAACTCATAAATCATGATGTGGGGAGTAAAAAAGACTAATGATAGAATTATATCCTTAAGATTATAGTAAAAAAGTGTTGTTTTCAATATGGTGTGTGCTTATATAACTCAAATAGGGTTAGAACAACAATTTAAGCCCTAGTTTTGGGAAGAGCTAAAAGAGTTGATTTAGCAGATCCCCCTGATGAGATAGTTATTATAGAAGGAAACTTTAATGATAATATAGGGATAATTTCAAATAGTTTCGAGTATGGTGATATAAATGATTATGGGACTGCTCTGTTAGATCTCAAGGTAGCATTTGAGTTGGTGATATCCAACCTTTTTTTCAAGAAAAACGATGAGCACCTAGTGACTTTTGAGAGCAGAACTATGAAAATTCAAATTGACTACTTGTTCATAATATTGTTCATAATATGGAGCAATCGACCTAGTCTTAAGAATTACAAGGTTATACCTAACACTTGCTTATCGACTGAGCATAGATTATTGGTTATAGATTGTATAGTTAAGGATTGGAATTTAAAAAAAAGTCTTAAGAGTTGTACTAGAGTTAGATAGTGGAATCTAAAAGGAAATGTGGTGGAAAAACTTAAAGACAAAGTAATATATAGAGAAGAATGGAAATTAGAAAGAGATGCTAACTAGATGTGGGAGAGAGTATTAACATTTTTTAGGAATACAACTAAAGAGATCTTAGGTGTTTCTAAAGGGCCTAGGGGTAGTAAAATGGAGTCTTGATGGTGGAATGAAGATGTACAAGAAAAGGTTAATATCAAAAAGAGTGTCTATAAAGCTTAAGTGGATAGTACCATAGAGGTAAAGAGAGTAGTTAATCGAGAAAGTTACAAAATAATAAAGAAAGAGGCTAAGAAGATAATCTTAGAAGCTAATAACAAAGCTTAAGAAAAATTGTACCAAAAATTGGAAACTAAAAGTAGAGAAAATGATATATTTAAGTTGGCGAGATCTAGAAACTGAAAAGCAAGAAATTAGATAAAGTTCGTTATATAAAAGATGAAGTATGAAAGGTGCTTGTGGCTGAAAATGACATCAATAGAAGATGACAAAGATACCTTTATAGCCTTTTTAATGAAGACACAAAGGACAACATCTCTTTAAGTGATATTAGCACATCCAATAGGTATCATAAATTTTTTTTGGTTGAAATATTACAAAGGAAAAAATTAAAAGAGCTTTAAGAGAGATAAATAGTAGAAGGGCAATAGGTCCTAGTGAGATACCCATAGAGGTGTGGAAGATTCTAGGAAAAGGTCTTATTTGGCTAACCAAGCTTTTTAATGTGATCCTTAAGTTTGCTAAAATTTTAGATGAATGGAGATTTACTATACTAATTCCTCTATAAAAGAATAGAGAAGACATATATCCAAAGCTATAACAACTATAGAGGCATCAAACTTCTTAGTCATACCATGAAGTTATGAGAGAAGATGATTAAGAAGAGAGTGAGAAATGATGTTCATATGTTGAAGAACTAGTTTGATCTTCTGTTACGAAGGTCCATGACAGAAGCTTTACATCTCCTCTAAAGGCTAATTGAATATTACAGAGAAAGATAGCATAATCTACACTTGGATTTTATTGACTTAGAGAAGGTGGATGAAAAGATACTTAGAAAAATTATGTAGAGGTGTTTAAAAGTGAAAGGAGCCCCTATGACCTATAAATGGGTTATTAGGGATATGTGTAAAGGTGTAAACACTTAAGTAAGGACGATAAGAGGAGATATAGAACATTTTTCTATCAATATTGGGCTCCATCAAGGTTCCGTATTATGCCCCTTTTGTTTGCAAAAGTGATGGATAAGTTTACCAAGAATATCCAAGGGGATACGCCTTGGTGTATATTGTTTACTGATGACATTGTTTTAATGGATGAGACAAAAGAGGGCGTCAATGTCAAGCTAGAACTTTGGAAGGATATGTTAGAGTTGAAGGAGTTTAAATTGAACAGGCCTATGACTAAGTACTTAGGGTGGCTTATAATGTGGAGGTAAAGATTAGCTCAGAAGTTATATTACAAAAAGAGTGTTTTAAGTATCTAGGCTTAATCATCCAAAGCAATGGAAAGATTGATGAAGACATAGTTCATCGTATCAAATTAGGGTGGCTTAAGTAGAAAAGTACGTCAAGAGTTTTATGTAACAAGAAGATACCATTCAAAGGTAAATTCTACAGCGTAGCAATTAAGCTAACCATGCTCTATCCAATAGAGTGTTGACCAATTAAACAGGTGCATAGTGATAATTTAATGATGGTAAAGATGATAATACTTTGTTAATGTACAACCTTACTAAAAAAGATAAGATCAAGAATGTAATAGTAAGAGACAAAGTAAAGGTGGCTAATATAAGAGACAAAGTAAAGGTGATTAATATTAATGAAAAATTAAAAGAGACAAAGATTAGGTGATTTGGACATGTTAAGAAGAGATACCTTGACACTTTAATGAGAAGATAAATGAAAATTATACCTAGAGACTGTAATAGGGGGGGGGAGAAAGGAAACCTAAGAAGAACTTCAGGGAGGTGATTAAGAATAATATGACTCTATTGAAACTTATTAAGGATATGATTCTTAATAAAAAACTTTGGCGTACTAGGATATGGGATAAAGCATCTCACATAGAGAGGTCATTCTCTTTCTCGTAAGTCTTTTGAACATTTTTCCTTCAAGTCTTATATCTTGTATTTAGCCTAAACTTTTAATATGTAGTACTTTTCTCTTAGTCATTTAGCATAAGCATTTTTTTTACTTAGCCCAAATATTTTCTCATAATAGCTTAATTAATTAATTATTTTTATTTTTTATTTGTGTATTTATTTACTTGTTTTATTTTACTTATTTTATTTATTTATATTTATATTATTCTTTACCTTGTTCTATATTTATTGTAATATTTATTTTATTACTTTATGTTTATATTTTATTTATTTTTAGTTATATGTATTTATTTATTTATATTTGTTATTAATATCTTTTATACCTATTTTATGTTTATTTTATTTTTAATCATTATTACTTTATTATTTTAATATATATGCATATTTTACACATATATATTTATTTATGTATGTCTATATATTTTTTAAAAATAGTCTATCGACCAGTTAGGGTAAGACTATGCATTATTAAACCTCTGCAGACTTTGGCTATTAGCATGATTTTCAATAAGTAGTTGCTATTGTTGTTATTGTTGTTAGTATAAAACAAAATGAAAGAACTTAAGAAGAAAAGAGGATTAGGAAGAGGAAAATTAAAGATGCAAGCACAATTAGTGCTCCATATGTAAACCACGTCTTCATGTACAGATCATTTAGTTGGATCTTTTTAGTTGTTTCTCTCTTTCTATATTTAAAGATTAAAAAAAGATATAAAAAAATTAAACTTTAATTAAATAATAATATCAAAACATTTGTGATCTGAATATTATATGCCACTAAAATTATAATTTAATTAAGCTATTAAGTTCAAATTAAGCTAATTAAAGTCAAGTTTAATTAATAATTTAAAATATTTATAATAAATTATTAATTTAAGTTGAATTTAATTAGTTATATTTGAATTTAAGAATTGGGTTAAATTGTTATATAAGTAATATTTGATTGGCCCATATATGAAGTTCATTTTGTATGTATTTTTTCCTTATTTTTAACCAAATTATAAAAAGAATTTCTGAAAAAATAAAAATTTAAAAAACTAATTTAAAAGTTTATGAGACATATATTTTACCCCGAATTAAAGTTGGAAACGTGAATATATGCAGGCTAGAAGGGAAGGTGGCTCTGATCACAGGAGGAGCCAGTGGCATTGGAGAGTGCACAGCAAAAGTATTCGCTCACCATGGAGCCAAAGTTGTGATCGCCGACATACAAGACGAACTGGGCCACTCAGTGGTCGACACACTAGGTTCATCAAACTCAACCTATGTCCACTGTAACGTCACCGACGAGGACCAAATGCAAAATGCCGTTGATAAAGCCATGGCAACCTACGGCAAGCTAGACATAATGTTTAACAATGCAGGAATTGCTGATCCAAACAAAGCACGTATAATCGACAATGAGAAGTCCGATTTCGAGCGAGTTCTCAGCATCAACGTGACAGGAGTTTTTCTGGGGATCAAACATGCAGCTCGAGTCATGATCCCAAGTCGTAGTGGAAGCATAATTTCGACTGCTAGCATCAGCTCAACTGTGGGAGGTGCAGCGTCTCACGCATATTGTTGTTCCAAGCATGCTGTTCTAGGCCTCACGAGGAACGCTGCGGTTGAGCTGGGACAATTTGGGATCAGGGTCAATTGTCTGGCTCCTTACGCGCTTGCAACACCTTTAGCTACTAAATTTGTTGGGCTTGACAGTGAGGACCTAGAGAAGGCAATGGCTTCGGTTGCTAACCTCAAGGGTGTGACACTTAAGGCTGAAGATGTTGCCACTGCAGCTCTTTTCCTAGCTAGTGAGGAGGCCAGATATATCAGTGGTCACAATCTGTTTGTAGATGGAGGATTCAGCATCTACAATTCAGCATTTCACATGTTCCAGTACCCAGACTCTTGATTTTCATGAAAATTATTATCTGCTCAACTCCTTGCAGGAATAAAATATTAGAAATTTTAAAATTCCTGTTGAGCAATTATTAATTAAAAGAACTGAGGATTATATATTGACATTCAAGAAAGTTAACCCTTTGGACCTTATTGGCAATTTAGATTCAAATTTTTCTACATATTCGGATGACAAGAAGTCTTAAGGTATTTTTTTATGATAGCAAATGGTGTTGTTTTATGAAGAGTATTAAGTAGACACCAATAACTTCCTCGACCATACATGCAAAGTTTGTACATTCTATAGGGTTCACAGACAATTTAGCTCAAAATCTTAATTTCTAAGTTGTCTATAGTTGATTCAATTGTTAGACCTATTTGATTATATTGTGATAACTTTTTGTTGTATTATTCAATAACAGTAATAAGAACATCATAGAGTCTAATCATTTAGAGGTCAAGTATTTGACCATAAAGGAATGGGTGTAGAAGGGTTACATTGAAGTGGAGCATATCAAAACTGAGGACATATTCGCTAATTCACTAACTAAAAGACTTCGTCCAATTATTTTTGAGAGTCATGTATATAGTATGGGTTTATTGATGTCCTTAGACGCTGTTAGTTAGGGAACGTTATATTTGCTCTTGATACTGTTGTATAGATTTCATGTATTAAAACAATAATTCTTTTTTAATATATATTGATGATCTTCATTTTGTTCTCAGTCATATATTCTATTGTACATTGTCATAATATAGGCAAAATTCATAAGATTTTTGATAATCTTAAGCATTTAAATAGTCATTAGGTATATATACAGATTGACCTTGATCTTATGTCTTCAGGACACATGCATACAGATACTTTGATAAATTAATGGATTTATAAGAGACAATAAGATATAAGTGTTTAATCTCATAAGAGTTTTAACTAATGTAGTTTAGCATTCAGTAAGAGAAAATAAATTTCTTTATTGTATTTTAGCACAAGGTTTATAGAAATTAAGTCTGACAAACGAAACAATGATACCTTTTATATCACATAAGTATCACTGTATGCCACACTTTATTTTCTTATTCATGTCGATGAGGTATTAGATATGCCTGATTGTATTAGATCTTTGTCGTTTATGGCATATGCATTTGATATTTTTTGGCATCGAAAGTCTTACGGGATCGAATGGACTTTCATTATTTTTAGATCAAATATTTTAAATTTTTCAACCATTACATTGAATTTTTAGCCACTTTTTCTTTTTCTTTTTTTATTACAACTATTGTAATTAATATTTATCCAATAGGGAGAATGTTAGAATTTTTAAAATTTCCATTAGACAATTATTAATTGTGATATTTTATAAAAATCAAGGATAAGAATATTGAATTTGATTTGGATTAAAGACAATAAAGAAGCTTGATAAGGATTTGCTTTGATGGGATGAAGTCCATTGAGAAAATGAGCCCTAGTCAGTATGGGCTAGTTATTTATTGGGCCTCTGATGGGTGACCTAATAAGGTTACTATAAATAGTTGCGAAGATCTTAGATTGCCTGCTTAACTAAGTTTCTGAACATACAGTTTCTCTTACCTATTAAAAAGCCCAATTATTAAAAAAGGCGTAGAAAGACTTTAACGACATAAAGTTACACAATTTTTGTAAAGTTTGATTGAAAATTTCCATAGCTTGTTCATACATCAAACAACTCATTTAGCGAGAAATGGATATTAAAAATAATAATTTTTTTGCATTTTCTCAGTTTATACAAGTTCATAGTTGATCTTGGTCCGATAAATAAAGTTTTTGTTATACATAACATAAATGTCTTTGTCTTTTTATTCTTTTTCTTTTTCTTCACATGATGAATCAACCACTATTGTTGTCTATCTAACAAAAAAAATATACCCAAACAATTTTAATGTTTTTAATAATCAAAGGAATTTTCAATTCAAATGATAGATTTAGAGAAAAATGAAGAACATTTGACCAAAACTAGATTACAGAGTCATACACCAAAAAATGGAAAATGATAATACCTAAAAAACAACAAAATACAAACAAAACAAGTAATACAGAAGGAAATAACCAAAACTTAAGGATTAAGATATTCCATGCTAGTTTGAGTATCTTGGTAAAGTAAAATGCGAAGAAAGTCTATGAACAAAGGAAAGTTGAGAGAGGGAGAGAGAGTGGTTGGTTTTGGACTATAGTGCGTGTGGTTTAGCTTTTGTAAATCCTTTTCAACCCAAACCACAAAGATCAGGTTTGGGAAAGTTCAAATTTTCAAATATCTATGAAAACCAATTTATATCTGAATAAATTAAACAACAATTATCAGTTATATAATATTAAACAACAATTATCAGTTAGTTTAGGTTAACATTAGTTTATATATATATATATATAATTAAATTTAAGAAGTTTTATGAATTAGAATTTTGAAAAATTATGTCAAAATAAAATTAATGAACAATTAGGCCTATTTTGATACAATGCTATAATAGTAGCTCTGTAAAATTATATGATAAAGATTTGCTATTTCAATTATTGAATTTGTTTTTGGAAACAATAGAACCAAAAATGTAAATATGATTAATCATCCTTTTTTCAACGACTTTTTAAGTAGTAACCTAAAATTTGAAGAACAATTAATTTTTCAATTACTTCTTTCTAAATGCTAGTGATTAAAAAACTGAACTAATTTGTCGGTTCAATCATAAAAACTTTGAACTAATTAACTTTTCGGTTCAGTTTAACTTAATAACCCTTATTATTAAAAACTAGTTAGTTTATTAATTAACTAGTCAATTTCGTAAACTAATCAGTTTTTATAAACTAGAATAAATTAGTTTAGTTTTCATTTAACAATCTTCTTCTTCAATTAAACTTAAATTTCTTTAATGGGTAAGGATAAGCTCCTTCTTCATTAAGTTTATAGTAATTCATTACTGTCATTAGTATTTTAGAATTTGGAAGTTACTGAATGTTTATGAGATTCATATAAAATAAAATGATTAAAAAATGGAATAAGTTTCATTGGTTCAATTGTAAAGATCTTGAATTGATTAACTTTTTAGTTTTTAACTTAATAACTTGTGTTATTAAAATCTGGTTTGTCTATTAATTAACCAACATCTTTTCGTAAACTAGCCAATTTTTTTAAAATTTAATTCATTCATTGATAAACAATAAGATAGTTACAAAACATCTAAATACAAATCCAAACTAACAAACTACACAAATGATCTACAAAACTAGACTATGAACAATAGGTGCAAACTAATCCAAGTGACATCTTTCTCTTATGCCTTGTGTAAGCTTGTATGTAATCCCTTTGCCAATACAATGAGTCTACTATGCATTAAAATCTTATGAAGCATCTCCTCTTGACTTTTTGAATCAGCTCCAAACAGTGAATTCCTCTCTTTATATATATTACATACCACTTACGCCAAATTGATATTGAACAATTAGTAGTCTACCTTGCTTTCAGTTTCAATGTCGAGGCCAATTCAATAATTCCATACCAATTTGTTAGAATACAATTAATATTCATAAGAAAAGAAATCTTGTGCCAGACTTGGGATAAGTAACTTCATTAGAATAAACTAACCAGTTTTTATAAACTAGAATAAATCGGTTGGTTTTTATTTAATAATCTCCTTCTTCAATTAAATTTAAACTTCTTTAATGAGTAAGGATAGTCTTCTTCTTTAATCATATTTTAAATTCTTTAATTTTGTTCAAATTTTATTATATCAATTTCATGACAATCTAATACCGGTTTAAAATTCTTATCTTCTTGGTTTAATTTTAGTCTGATTTTTAAAATATTGATAAAATTTAAAGGAGAAATTTTTTTGTCTCTTACTAAAGAGAATTTAGATCCATTTAATTTACATTGAAAAAAGCTTAGTTATACTTTAATTAAAGTTTATATTTATCATTTTGGAAACCTGTGCATTGCTTTTATTATTTTATAATATTTAAGCTCATAATTATCAAATATATTAAATAAATGGAGGTTTCAGTCAATGTTTTGATGACAACAAAATATAAGTACTATAATGAGTTTTATTTTTGATAAAAGCCATATGAGATTAAATTATGACCATGAATGAATCAAAAGACATTTCATGAAGTTGATAAGGAAAAGTTCATTCTCGCATCATGCAAAGTGAAAATTAAAGTGAAGGATAAAAACGATCAATGCATATCATGGTTATAGCTAATTTGCAATTTTTATTATACTTTCACTTATTTACTTTAGTAATTTTAAAGACTCATTATGTATAAACACATCATCATTTTAATTACTTGCATGAATAATTTTATTCATTAAGAGAGATTAAATTTTTAATTTCAAAGAAACACTTTAAAAATAGAAAACATTTTTGGTAAAATTTTGAATAGTATTTGTATTAAGATAATGAAGTTTGAACATTTGAAGCTATCAAAGTAATAATTTTAGAAGAAATGATTGATCTATAAAGGGCAATAATAAACCAATATAGGTTAAAATTTATTAAAATTGATGTACTAAGAGTTTGTAGCAATATTTATTGACATATCGGTTGACTAATATGCTATATTAGTTGACTAATGTAACTTATTAGTTGACCAACTATTAATGGCTAGCAAATCTTAGTTATTCAATGCATATTGGTCAAATTATGTGTTACATTGATCAACCAATACCCTAGAACTAGTCAATTTAATGGTCAATTTGGATCTCAAAACTTTCAACAACAACAACTTAGTAGAAATCTCGCTGACACATAGGGTTTAGGGAGGTCTAGTAGTATGCAGCCTTACTCCTAACTAATAGAGAGGCTGTCTCATTATTTGTTACATTGAAAAGCATTTGAGTGTTTTTATGCACATAATTTTGAGGTTTTTTAAAGCATTTGAGCATTCATTTATCTCTATCAAAACGATCAAGTGACATCTTTGAGTTGTAAATTCTTTTATGAGTTTGTTATTCTTTACTATAGAGAAAGATTATAAACGGAGTTGCTCTCTAGTCTTGAAAAACAATATTGATGTAAGAAGGTTTCTCTTAGCTTTATTGAAAGAAGGGACTTAATGAAATTTTCAAAAGGTATCTTAAAGAATAGACGTAGGTAAGGATTGTTTGTTAAACCACCATAAATTAGTTTACGTTTCTTCTCTCTTATACTTTTTAAATTATTGGTTGATTGTGATATTAATTTATATTAATTTTTATCATATACAAATTATTAGATATTAATTTTTTATTTTACAAATACTCAATTCATCCCCCTTTTGGATGCCATTAGGGAATAACAATTGGTATCAAAGTGGGTCTATTTCTTTGTAATTTTAAGTGAAATTTAAGAAAAGATTGTTATGATATATCTAGGTGCATCTTCATTTAGCCAATAGGGAAAAATATCAGTCTGGGTTGTTTTTAAATGGAAATAACTATCTTTATTAGGAAATAAGAATGAAAATTTTCTTAATGACCAAAAATATTGACTTGCTAAAAAAATTTTCATGTATGCCATTTGTATTTTTTAGTAATGGAGGACAACAATTTGATGTCTTAGAGAGAGGGACTCCATCTTCTCTCTTGGTGTAGCCATAAGTATGTATGGAATCTCTTTCTTTTACCTTTGATTTTAGCACTATGATTTCTCCAGTGCATACTCGCTCCTAATCAAATTCTAGATCAACTTCTTCCTTCTTTTACGCACTTCTCAGCTTTTGTTTCTTAGACATCAGGGGCATCTTTGACTTTTCCATCCAACTCCACACTCCCACCTATTTTTCTTACCTTTTTTTCATATCCAACTTTTGACAAACCCATACTACAAAGTTGCAGCTTTCACTTTTAATACTTAAGCCATCACAATGCTCCATGCAAACTCACTCCCCCTCTAATTTTCCACCTTTTCCATCCCACAGTTCCACCCCCACCTCTATCTCCACTTATAGTCAAAATACTCCAAACATATCCCCAACCTCAGCTGCTCCTTATGTTTATAAAACTTGGAAACAAATTAATACATTTGGAAATCTTAGGTGAGACACAATTCGATTAATAAAATAGGAGGAAGACAAAATAGGGAAAAAGTAATCTCTAGTCTTTAGATTCTTGAGTTTTAATTTTTCTGCATTTTGGTATTGTTCAATGTTCATTATTAGTCTTCTGATTTTAAGTTTCTAGATTATTTGTATTAAACAATTTCATTTCTTAAACAAAGTCTGATCTGAATTAAGTGATATCTGGGCATTAATCCCTATGGGATCGATATCTGCTTTTTAACTACAAGTTACAACCTATACACTTGCAGTTTTTGAGCATAAAACAAGTAGTTTCTGTTGCATAATTACACTCAAGAATTATGATCCACTTCTCTAGATTGTAAGGCACTACATATTGAAGACTGAGCTCCAAGAGTTATTTGTGGTGCAAAAGAATTAGAAATTTGTCTTTTTCTTTTCCTAACATGACGTAGAGTATTCCTTTCTTATTGGGTAGGAATACTACCACCTTTAACATTACCACTATCATCTTGAACACCAATAAAAGAATTTCCACTACCAATTTCGTAATTCAATCTTTGCCTTCTGTCTTTCACATGATAATATTATTCAAGCAAAGTCTTCACTTGTCATTTCACATTATGGATCACTTTTTTACAAGGCTCTACATCACCTTTGACCAAAGTTAAATACTTCATTAATCTGGTGATTGCTCGACCTTTCAAATACTTGTTACAAAACAAATAAATGATATGATTCTTTATTCCAGGAACCAATCCAGCATGAGCTCAAGCTGGATCAATGAATTATCCTAAAGTGGTTGAATTTTCAGGAGTATTTAAACTTTCTTCCATTTATATATAAAAATAAATAAAGACGTGTCAAAATTAATTAATAAATTCACATACTATTTTCTACTATATATTTAACTACCCACAATATAAGATGATGAATGTGTATTTGCTACTCATAAGATAAGATTAATATTTGTAATTTTATCTCCTAATGACAACAATAAACAATATAAAAATGCAAACATTTAATTTTCTTAACTTAGTTACATATATTAAATGATGTAATTATATATTAAGGCTTATATTTAAATGATTAATTATATGTTAAATACTTTCCATATACAAACAATAATTAGTAAATTGTATGTTTTATACAAATTAATCAACAAGTTAATAACTTAATGAATTAATTTTGATCTCATTTGTTATGATTATTAAAATAACAAATAATATGACATATTCTTGAATTATACACAATTCACAAATCACAGTACCTAAACATTCTTCAAAAATTCACACGCAATATTATTTTGATCTTATTTCTTCATAAGTTCACAATGCCTAAATTTTATTTAAATTGAACAAACTCACACAAACAATTCTAACATTCAAACCCAAATTGCCTAATGCGTATTTGATAAACCGAATCAAAATACATATGACATAACCAATAAACAACGCAAAAGCAATTTAGAGCAGAAATAAGCAAATTAAAACACACCAAAAAAATCAGAAATTGTAATCAAGTTAGGGTTGGGTTAGATTGGGTCAGTTTAGATCTGGAATTCTTAATTTCTGCAATATATTCAAGTAAATAGTGACAAATCACGATGGTGGATTGGAGAAGAGCAACGATGGTTGAATGGTGAAAGGTGGCTTGGGCAAGTGGTCTGACAGTGGAGCATGGCGTGGTGCGATGGTAATGATAGTGAGTGATGGCATGATGGTAGTGGATGGCCAGTGATAACACTGTCTACATGGAGGGAGGGAGAATGAACGATGAAGATGGGTAGAGAGAAGAGGGAGCATAAATGAGAGTGGTATACGTGGGGTTTTTTTTTTTTTGCAATTCAATCTTTAAAGTTTTTAAACTTCATGGTACCGATCAGTACTTAACTGGTATTTCAAATACCAGATGATAACAGCCAATACCAAATGCAAACACTAGCACTAGCTAGTAAAGACAATTGGTACAAAACACTAAAATTATGTACCATTTTTTGACTAGTATGGTATCTTCTGACAGATATTGTACGAAATTCATACCGCTATATCAAACCGATGTTGTGCTCAATGAAAAAAAAAAGGAAAAATTTTTTGTTTACGTTCTTAACAGTTAGGATTATTTTAAATTCTATAAAAAGATTGACGCATAAACATAATAAAATATATTCATAAATTTATACCTTAAAATAAAATTTCATTCTTTTCTTTAAAATTTTCTCAAATCACTTTTTAAAATAGGTCTATTAGTACTACCACTATCATATAAGTATCCAACCTTTAACAATATCTATATAAGAACTATAAAAGAAGTATAAAGATAAGTAAGCAAGAAGTGTTAGCTCCTTTAGAGCTTATACTTATTTATAATAAGACTTGGACCTTTTAGTGGTTTAGTTAGAATCTAAATTTGTTAGATTTAATTATAAATACAATTAATTCTAGTTAACTATCAATTAGGCTTAAATAAGATTCAATATTAATATTAGTCCATATTTATCAAATATTTTATATTTAATCATAAAGTTTCTTAAACCTTGCAATCAAGCCCAACTTAATTGACTATCTTTTGTCTCTTGAATTTTTCATTATGTGTTAACGTATTAAGTTTTAAAATATCTTAGCAATGGATATAAAATATAACTCTAAATTGTATTTAAGATGAGATAAATCAAACTTCTTTAGTTATTTAATTAAACAAAAAATATATATAAATATAGATCAAGATTGATATCTAACAATACTTATAATCATTTAAATATTAGCAACGTTAAAGTGTTTTGACTACTTTTTGGTTTATATTTTTGTATAATTTAATCTTTTCATTATGCTACATTCCAATTAGACATAAAGTTTAGAATTAATGTCTACCCTATTTAAGTCCAATCATATTAGTTCTTCACTACTAGTAATTGATTCCATTAATGACATTTGAAAACTATTTCTAAGTGTCATTCCACCTTGTCAAGGATTTTCTAATCAATCATAAACAAGAATATCAGAACATGCTCCTTAATTACGTTATGATGATGAATTCTATATTGGTCTCGCATCTACCTCTATATAGTTTATACTTTATTTAACCACCAATTGAGCTACCTTTGACAATGATAGGTTATAAGTAGTATCAAAATAGATCAATCTTTATATAAGATAATTTAGAGAATTCAAGTCAACAAATCAATTATATAATCATCCAATAAGAATTTTTATAGACATATAAGTAATATTCAAATTGGAATTCTGATGTTAAGTCCGTTTAATAAACTTGTTCTCTAACAAAGAATTCACATGTTTGTTTAAGTAGATCTATACTTCAATCTATGAGATCTACTATTTCCTTAATAAAGAAAAGTCATAACTTATGCTAGTCTTTATGCTCTATTAATATCTAGTTTCAATAAAATAATAACTAAGAATAATTTAAAGATAATTGACTAAGAACAATTTAAAGATAATTGAATAAAATAAAATATGAATATCATACTCATGATCTTGTCATAATTTCATTTGCAATGTATATTTGTCCCATAAATTTTATCTTATACATCAAATAAACAAATTTGCATACAATAAAAAGTCTCCTTAAACAAGTATGCAATTAAAACTACAATCAACCAAATGACTATAAGGTAAAAACCAACAATCCCTCACTTTCACTAAGCCAATTGCTTAAGTATCTTATATCATATTCCTATATGACGATCATACTACCACTGAGACAGTAATGTAATGAAAGAATTCTACAAAATTCTCTGTAATAAGCATTTACTTATAACTTTAATCTTTATTATTATAATAATAAAGAGAAAACACCTAAATGCATACTTAAATATATAATGAGACCTTAGCTTATTTTATATACCTAATGGCTTTAATGTTCTATAGTGAATTAATGTTTTAACAAATCAAGGAAATATTTTAAGTTCACTAAAGAACTTCTTGATATAAATAATCATTTCAACTATATGAAAAATGTATTATATTTTGATTGTTAATTGATGCTATATTGAAATATTTCTAACTCAAAGTAATACCCTTCTAAGTAAGTTATACCTTAACAATAACTTATTTCTTCAAACTAAAGTTAATATCCCCATAATCTTAAACCCAAATATTAACTCATATATCTGAAAAATTGAACACTTTTAGTACATTATCTATATAGTTGGACTAGAATAGGTAAACAACTTCTATATGTATCTATATAGATCTAATTATTAAACTTAAATTATTACTTTTTCATATCCATACGAGTTGTTTTAGGACTATTATATCTTCAACAATTGAAAATGTAAATTATTATTATCTACGAATAGTATGTCTCTATATACTCCATTAATCTTTTTATAGATATGATAAATCCACAATCAATCATCTCTAAAAGAAGTTTTTGAATTGATTATGTAAGTGAATCTTTCAATATTTTTGTAACCTTTCAATTATACATCATATGTATCAATTAAGGCACCAGTTCCATCTAGACATACTGTTATGAGAGTTGAAATTTTCAAAGTTCATCTTACTCCCACTACTTATCTTAAGAACTATTGTCTGATAAGTATGCGTGAAAATAAATATTGTATTCAATAGAGTTTTGTAAAATTATATTATTCTTTTAGATAAATTTCTATTACCCAATTTAGTTCTAGACTTATTGGATAATATATACTTAAAATGGGCATGACATCCCAAAATCATTAACATTGACTCTTTTAAAGTCATACAATTCTATATCTAATATAGAATTCATAAAATAAATTTGATTATAACTACTAAAAGCAATTTGTTATACTAGGCATAACAATAAAAATTAAATATTGTATCATACAATATCTCATATTGCATTATCCTCCTTACATAAATTTGTACTAACATGGAATTTAGTTATAAAGGTATAACCTTCACTAAATAATCTTATTCCCTATAGATAACCAAAAAAATTTAGGTCTCAACACATCAATCTTATCAAAGGGCTCTAACATTTGCAATATCTTATTTATACTTATGTTTAAATATCTGAACTTTTCAAGATTTTGATTAATTCTTCATTTAATAAATATGACTATATCATATTAAGTCATTAGTAAATTTAATGTAATGAAAAAATTCATCTACTTTTATGGAATATTATTACATCCCATACATCATATGTATTCTTTCAGCAATTTTTAACATTTCACTACCATCATCATACTTTCACCAAAGGTTGATTTCTCATTCTTTAACTTAACAAGTTTTATAAATTTTATATAACAACAACAACAACAAAGTGAAATCCTCGTTGATCGCGAAGTCTGAGGAGGTCTAGAAGTAAGCAACCTTATCCCTAACCAGTTCAGAGGTTATTTCTAATAGACCCACATAAAAAAAAATATATGTATATACATATACATAGAGAGAGAGACACACACACACACATATATACATACACATCACTATAAGAGTTAAGACATTTAGTGATATTTTTTGTGACTAACTATTGTTTCGTCACAAATACGAGATTTTTTTTGACAAGACAATTGATTGACACTATTGTTTGGATTAACTGTGATGATTTATTTTTTTGTTACTAATACAATAGTAATTGTAACAATTTAGTATCTTTCACAATTAAGTTGTCACTATTAATAATATATTAATAGTGACAACTTTTCTTTTATCACTAAGTTTTGTCATTAAAAGTCTATGCAATTTGGCGCCAAAATAATTTTGGCGGAAATAAATTGTAATTGTGACAAAACATATATTAGTAACTAATATTTTCTATTTGTTGTGACAAAATATAGTTTGGTCACTAATATTTTTTTCTTTTTGTTACGAAATGGTTAATCGTCACACAATATTTTACTTGTTGTGACAAAAAATTTTGTCAATAAATATTCAATTAATTAGTGTCTACTTTATATTGTCACAATAACCAAACTATAACTACGGTCACAACTATTCGTAATTTAGTGACAATATTTTTGTGACTAACTATTTGTGTCATCACAAATACGAAATTTTTTAGTGCCAAGACAATTGATTGACACTATTGTTTGAATTATCTGTGATGATATATATTTTTGTCACTAATACAATGGTAATTGTGGCAATTTAGTATCTTTCACAGTTAAATTGTCACTATTAATATATTAATAGTGTTAAAATTTATTTTATCACTAAGTTTTGTCACTAAAAGCCTATGAAATTTGGCGTCAAAATAATTTTGGCGGGAATTAATTGTAATTGTGATAAAACATATGCTGGTAACTAATATTTTCTATTTGTTGTAACAAAATTTAGTTTGTTCACTAATATTTTTTTCTTGTTATGACGAAACGGTTTATCGTCACACAATATTTTACTTGTTGTGACAAAAAATTTTATCAATAAATATTCAATTAATTAGTGTCTATTTAATATTGTCACAATCACCAAACTATAACTATGGTCACTACTATTTGTAATTTAGTGACAATTTTTTGTGCCTAAGTATTATTTCGTCACAGATATGAGATTTGTTGTGGCAAAACAATTGATTGATACAATTGTTTGGATTAACTGTCACTATTAATATATTAATATTGTCAAAATTTCTTTTATCACTAAGTTTTGTTATTAAAAGCCTACGTACTTCTTATGACGAAAACTTTTGTCAATAAAAATTCAATTAGTTAGTGTCTATTTTCCTTTTTCGTGAAAGAAAATAATAAAAAAAGAAAGGGAGAGAGGTTGCTAAATTGTGAGATCACAAGTTTTAATTTTAGAGTAATAGGTTGTAAGGTTATGATTGTTTGAGTTGGTTAGAATTGATTTTGTAATTTGTGGGAATGTTTTTTTAAGTTCTTTTATTTTTGGCAGACTAAACTGAGTAAACGTAAATGTTAAGTATTATTTTAAATAGAAAGGAGAAAGAAGATTAAATCATATGAATGTAATCTACTCTTCTTGACAGGTAACCCACTCTCTCTCGGTCCTCATTTAGAAATTAGGGCTTTCTCTAAGAGTTTGCTTCTTATTCGAGGGACTCTTCGTGAGATTCCAGTGTCTCCATGGGATTTTCGATCTTCTTCCATTCAACTGTACTCAACAGGTAATCTTCTCCTTCTCTGACAACTTTTTGAGATTAGGTTTTTTTAAATCTCTAAGAATTTCTGTAATTTTGGAGATGAATAGGGACTCTTCGTGGGCTTGACTCTTCGGTGACATTCGGAAGAGGAAGATGAGAGCTCAGATTCTCAGTTGTACTCAACAGGTAAGAATCTCCCTCTCTATTATCTTTTTGAAATTAGGGCTTTGAATCTCTAAGAAAATTCTTCAATTCCAGAGATGGTAGGGGACTCTTCATGGGCTTGCCTCTTCGGTGACAATCGGAAGAGGAAGATGAGTACTCAGGTAAGTTCCTTTTTATGAACTAGTCTATTTCTTCTTCCTTTAATCTGTTTTGTCGAAAACTGGAAATCTGATATGATATCTCTGGACATGAATTGCTTCCTTATATGTTTACTAGGATTGCAAAATCTTCCCCGAAAGAGAGGATGAGCTTTCCTATACTGGTATGTGTTTAATTACGTTCATATTTCTCCTTTCTTTAGTTTGAGAAGATCCCCGCATGATATAAAATAGTATGAACTAATGAAATTTTGAAATTGTGAATGCTCCCATTCCTGTGTTCCTCCTTGTAGAGGGCATAGTTCCAATATGTAAATACCTCAATTTCCTTTATGATCTGTGGTAGTGGGTAGTTTCTGCATAGTTTCTGAATAGTGGATTTCCTTTATTCAATCAATTCTTCTACCAAAGAAAAGGGACAGTCTTCAAATTCCAAAACATGCCCCAAATTCATTTGCGACATCTGCATTGAGCCAAAGTCTAGTGAAGAGTCATTTCTCATAAAGGGGTGTGTTCATTCTTATTGCAGAGACTGCATGGTCAAGATATGTGTAATCTTTGTAAGATAGCACATATCTTTAATAAAGACAACAATATTATTCATTTTTTAAATTCGAAGTATCAATGTTTATGAATTTACTCTTATTCTTATCTTAATCCTCTGTTCTCGTCTTCTTTTACAATTTAAGATGGTTATCTTTCTAGTATTAAGATAGCCCAGTCTTAATTATTTATATTGTTGTTGGTGGTGGGTCTTTTCCCCCCTATGTTTTCAATTAGGAATATAAGATAACTTGCACTTCTTGCAGAGAACTTGTTGGTCACAAAAGATGTAATTGAAATTGTTGACTTTAGTCTTGTACGAGAAATAAATTCTTAACCACCATATACTGAGTATGCCTCAACACATTGGAATGTTATCTTTCCCTTATTCCCAATTTTGGTATTACAGTCATTATGATGTCATACAACGGTTCTTCTGTGGATATGATAAGTATCAGCCACCTGAAGTTCTGCTTCAGTCATTCGTATATGATTGTAAAGTTAGTTAGTAGCAGATCAGTTATGTTCTACATTTTATGAATTAATGTAATTGTATTACATATGTATCACATATTCTAATGAATACATAACTTTGCAGTAGATATATGGGCAATGGGTGCTATTATGGCTGAGCTACTCACTCTTTGACCTCTGTTTTGGGGTACCAGGTATAGGCACTACAAGAAAAAAAAACCCTTCTGCGACGTTTTTAAAACGTCACAGAAGGGGAAAAAATGTCGCAGAATACCTTCTGCGACGTTTTTAAAAACGTCACAAAAAACGTCGCAGAATGTGGTGTACGTAAAAGGTTTCTACGACGTTTTCAAAAAACGTCACAGAAAACGCTGACATTCCGCGACGTTTTTAAAAACGTCACTAAAAGATTGGACTTTCTACGACGTTTTAAAAAACGTCGCGGAAAGTTCCGCAATGTTTTTTGAAAACGTCGTGGAATTCTTTCGACGACGTTTTTAAAAAAACGTCACGAAATGATTTCCGCGACGTTTTTGAAAACGTCGTAGAAAGCATTCTGTGACGTTTTTCTTTTAATTATTTTTTCTTTTTTTGAAAATAATTTTAATTTAATAATTATTTTTTAAATAAATTTTTTGAAAAATCTTATTTGTTTAATGTCCATTCAATATTATTTATATATTTTATTTAATTCTTCAATTTTTTTAGTATATCATTTTTAATGAAGATTTTGTAATTATTTACTAAGAAGATTGATGAACTAGTTAAAATGTTTAA